>VXBL01004964.1:154424-212794 GCA_013400195.1 Aramus guarauna
TGGGATTGTTCAGCCTGGAGAAGAGAAGACTCTGGGGAGATCTAATTGCAGCTTTCCAGTACCTGAAAGGGCCTACAGGAAAGCTGGAGAGGGACTGTTTACAAGGGCAGGTAATGATAGGACAAAGGGTAATGGCCTTAAGCTGAAGGAGGGTAGATTTAGGTTAGATAGAAGGAAGAAATTCTTCACTGTGAGGGTGATGAGGCACTGGAACAGGTTGCCCAGAGAAGCTGTGGCTGCCTCCTCCCTGGAAGTGTTCAAGGCCAGGTTGGATGGGGCTTTGGGCAACCTGGTCTAGTGGAGGGTGTCCCTGCCCATGGCAGAAGGGTTGGAACCAGATGATCTTTGAGGTCCCTTCCAACCCAAACCATTCTATGATTCTATGATTCTCCAGGTTTTCTCCCATAGAAACCAGTGATGCACAGGGAGGAGGACACAGTTGTACCAGCATGACAGGAGTTGGGGCACATATCTGAGTCTGAGGGCTGGGAAGTGTTTGTGGGTCCCCCAGACCAAAGTACACTTCTGGTTCATGCTGAGAATGACCTGTTCTGTGCCACATCTCTGCTCAGGTTTAATCAGTACTTCATTGCTACTTACACACACATGCACTTTCCCACATCAAAGTATTTCACATGTTATAACAGCATCTGGCAGAAATCAAATGTATCTAAGAGGAAGCATAGTAAATGTTTCTATATTTGTTGTTGTCATCAGTTGCAGTGCTAACACTTGAAGTAAATAAGGCAGATTTTTATGACCTTAAGTGTGAATGACATGTCTTCAGGCCACTGCAGCAAGTCAGCAAATGCGACTGCAGTCAGACACCAATTCCAAAAGTCAATGAGTACCAAAATGTCCTGAGGAATTGGGGATCCTCTAAGGTTGGGTTTAAATATTCCTGCTGAATAAGTTTCATCCGTGTAAGTCAAGGCATGAAGAGCAGCAGAAACTTAGGCACACCAGTAATGCAGTAGCGAGTGTCAATAAGCACACACACAACTGCCTGGCTGGTATTCCTGTCCCAGTTAATGGGAAAGCTCTTGCCAACTCCAGTGGTGCAGGAGAAAGTCTATAAAGCCCACATCTCATGTTGATAGCTAAATTAGCTTTTGCTGTGCCCTCATATTGACTGGCTGATTTGTTTGAAATGTGGCACAAAAAAAATATTCTAAACAACTGAACAGGCACCACTTAGAGTTTTCCTTTCTTCCTTCCTCCTATGTTGTCCTTGATAACAATTGTTAGTCTCACGGGATTCTTTTCTCCATGAATAAATAAATAACTGATGTGTTGGAATCAGGTAAGAGCTCTTGGATCAATTGTAAGCACTGATGGCACTTGTTTCTACAGGAGATGAGACAATAGATTCATTGTCCACGCTGCTGTATAAACACCCTCTCTCTGCGTATTATGTCAAAGAGGAAAACAAAACAAAATGGGGTTTATTGTGTATGTGCAAGTCTAATCTTTCCAGGCTACCAAGTTAAAAATGCTTTTCATCTAGATCAAATAAAAACAACATGAACAATACACTCCCAAATCCTATCCAAATAGTCCGAGGCTGCTTGCTTGTATCTTCTCTTCTCTATTCTCTGTTTTATGTGAACAAAGCTAATTGTCAGTAAACCTGGGCAACATTTATTTTAACTCCTGCTCTGATAAACACCACATCCCACATATATTAGTCAAAGACTCAAAGGGCACTGTGAGCCTCTGAGCCAGACGCAGGAGCCAGGGAATGCATGTTCAGATGTGGATGGGCTGTAAAGGTAGCTGAATGAAAAAAAGCCCAAACAAAACATAGATATCTCACTGTACTTTTTCTCCCTGCCAGTTTTCTGATGCAATAATTATTTTGCATCCTTCAGGAGTCTGGGCTGAAATATCACAGCATTATAAAGCTTAACTGCAGTACAAGAATAATGGCTGCAGTGGCAGAACACAATGGATGACTGGATACGGCAGCAAGTCCCATTCAGGAGTCATCCTTATTCAGTCAAAAGCTTCATACTGTTCAGAGCAGTGAAGAACACTTTGTATGGCTTGAAATTAATAACTTTCCTAATTCTAATTTGAGCCTGATACTGCACTTCACTAATCTTTTGATTTGGCAGAAGGTGACCCTTGTAATTTTTTATATAATAGTGCATACTATCCTATTTTTTTGAATCGATTTTTAAGGCAGCCAGGACCATTGCATGAGCTGATTTAGGGTGCCCAGTCCTTCTGGCCCTGTGAGACAGACATGCCAAAACATTTGCAGAGCTATATGCAGACCGTATACCTCAGAAAGCTGCGATATTCCTGGAGCGGCCCCAGGTGAGAGATGACGGTGTTTTTTCACAGGTCAGCTCCTTTGCAAGGCAAGGCTGCACTGGGACCTGGCAAGAGGGACTTCGGCAGCCCATGCGGGCTCACCTGCAGCGCGGCATGGCAGTGCCATGGGAGAGGCTGGCACGGCCCCGGTCAAAAGCCCCGCTCAAGCTCGCAGGAGCTCTGGGGTGGTAGTCTCATCTCATCAGGGCAGACCTCTGGGTAACACAGACAAGGGAAACGCCTTTGTGCATCCATTCCCGAGTCAAAGGAGACATGTTTGCTCAAAGGCACATCTTCCAGGAAAATATCCACCATTTCTCTTCCTAGCTTTTCCTAGTAGCTGATTTGCCTTTGCTGTTGAGTTGTCAAGAACACCGTTTGAGTAGAAACAGAAAGTCCCAATCACTCAAATTAGCCATTTTTAAATGCCATTGCAGCTGAGATGCTGTGCATAGCAGTGTGTGAGGCATCGATATATTTCAATCAGGACTTAAAATATTATTTTATTCTGAGCCACGCAAGAATTTATGTCTTAAACCACCATCTTCAGTGGGGATTTAAGCTAGGAGAAGGTTTTATAATTCAAGTTTTTTTCATAAATTAATCCAGTGCCAAATGTGACCAATTCTTTTAATATCTTTCATTGATTTTTCATCTTAATTTTTCCCAGCAAGGATGATAAAAATGAACTTACGAGGAGTGGCACCACTTGATACATACCCTGTCACAATATGAAAGCATATGGTGCTGAATAATTTGAAAAGAAAACTTACAACTTCCTGTAGCAATTGCACAGAGTGAAAGTAAAACTCCTTAATACAAGAGACTCTTATGAGGTTAACATTTGTTGGTTAATGACTCAAAACTTTCTGTGCATGATATTCTTTTAAGATACACAATGAAATCTAGTTCAGTCTATCTGAAAGGTGGACCTAATGTTTATGGCATTTCCTGCTCCCAAAGCTGCAAGAAACGTTTATTTATAGCCCCTTGAGGAAAAAACTATTATTTTCTAGTTACATTTCAGTCTAAATTTGTTTGAATTTTTACCAAGCTTCTCCTTGCTCTGTGGAGACTAGATGCCTCATCCACTTGAGGAATAGGTCTTAGAGTCCTCCTTGGAGAGTGGGAAATGATTCAATGCTTCAAAAACAAAACAGCAAACGCAAGATGAACTAACAAATGTGAAACCCCATCCCATTGCAATTTCATCACCTATAAAACTGCAGCTGTTTCAATTTGTGAAACCAAGTAATTTCTCCTGCACCTGTCAAACCTGCCTGGCATTTCAATAAATTGTTCCATGTGTTGGTTTTGCTCATGTTTTAACATAGCTTGAGAAATATGGTCTTAAAAAGGGCTAAGTACAGACAAAACATAGAGTTAATCACAATAAAGCCACATTTTCAAACTGCCAGTCATAATCGGTCATTCGTATGTATAAAAGAAATAAAAGTTCGTCAGTGAAAAATGTAGTAACAGATGCAAACCAGACGCATTCAAAAAGTATGAAACAAGGGAGGCTTTCTTTTTGCCCTTTACATTATTTCCCTTCTTAGCTTAGTATTTTTCCAGGGGCACACTCACACACACAAAAAACATACTGCCCAGCACTTTTTTTCCTTGTGGTCTTCACTTCCTTACAACATGACGGCAATAAAGAGCTTTGTTTTAGAAACACAAGCTGAAGTGTAAGTCACCGATACTGACTTATCAGCTTGAGGGCTGGAGTCTCCCACATGTGAAGGCTGTTGGTTTGGGGAAGCCTGCGACTGAAGCAGCTTGTTTTGAGACTCTCATTCCACATGCTTCCTTGTGTGTGGGTTTTCTTTTGCCTAATTCTTGGGGCGGGGGGGAAACAACAAAAAAAAAACAACCAAAAATTTCTGAAGTCATTTCGGGTAAAAGCTATTGGAAGCTAACGCATTTTTCCTCTGAACAAGCCAACATTTTTTGAGGCATCGAGGCTGATCCGGTTAAACAATAACTATGACATCAGAGAAAAGTATCTACTGTTGAAAATACCCTGCAAGTAGAAGTATCTACATAGTTTCAGTTTGGCATGTAAATCCTTCTACAGGGCTCCTACTCACCAATGTAAATTACTGTGTCAAATAATAAGTGTAATAGAGAAAGAGGTATCACTTTGCTTAAATATTACCTTCATTTCAAGCAAACAGAAATTGAGGAAGGGAAGTAGAAGGAGGAAATGCCTGAGACAGACAAGTTAGCCAGGTTTTTAAACGGACTGAATAGTTTTTCTAGTAATGTGACCATGAAATAAGGGAAATCAGACCACAGCCTAACGTTGTGGACTTGGCCAGTGACTCCTTTGTTAAAGACAACATTTTCAAAAGCAGCAAATGCACCAAACTCTTGGCTCCTTGCAAGTCCCTGCGACCCGCTCCACTCACTGGCAGTGTGAAGAGCCTGAGTGCGTGGCACACCTGCCTTCAGTCAAGGGGACTGCCTTTCAGGTGGTATACCTTCACTGGAGAAACACAACATGGGTGTCTGGGTCCCATAATAATGCACAGATCTGCAAAGATATTTGGGTGCAGAAGCTGCTGGGGTTTTCCAAAACTCAAACAAGTTCCTCCAAGAGCTTCATAAAGCACACTGTTGGGCTGGACTCTTTAGCAGCTTGCAATGGAGAAGAAGCAATCTCTCCCTTCATCTCTGTACGGGCCTGTTCTGTGCACAGGCTACTAAAAGGGAAAGGTCCAGGTGGGCTAAGCCTTGGAGAGAAAAAAGAGAGAAGTACAATGAACAGAAGAAATTTGGTGGAAAAAAGAAGATTTATTTACATATTTAACTTCTGGAGGACTGCCAGCATGCTTGGAACTATACAGAAAGAGAACCTCATCAGGCTTTTCTCATATCTAATTACAGCTCTTTCAGGCTTAGTATATACTGAATAATTGGGGGATGGAATGAACAATCTCAGAGTAGCTCTGACCTTTTTTCCCTTCAGCATTTCTTAATTAATCTTAAATAGAGAAGGAAAGAATTTATTTAGTCCAGGCAAGATATCCCAGAGCAGTCACCTTTGCTCCCTCAGCGCTGTACTCCAAAGTGCAGCACAAAGAAGACCCATAAAAATAAAGAAACTTTTGAATCTGAAATGAGACCTGTTCCTCTCACAGGGGGCTGGTGGAGGGTGTATGCATGGAAATCATGGACTTAGGAAGGAATGGGCACTAATGGACGCTTCTGACAGCGTGCGTCAAATCTCACAATTTCCTCATCAAAAACATAGATCTCCTGTTTCCTCCAAGTGCATTGTAACTCCTGATATTATGCACTGGGGAGACACTGTCAAACTGAAATGCAGGAGCTAAAAGAGAAGTGTCAGGGCCAGGGTAATGAATGGAGACTCTAAGTCCCCTCCTGAGGACTGCGCTGCTTCTTGCCTGTCCATCTCTCCCAGGGGCCTGGCAGTATCAGAGACCTTGAGCTAAGAGATTATTTTGTCTGATGTACTGCATGAAATATTATACCTAAAACAACCATCAAAAAAAGAATTTTAAGAGATGCTTATGCATCCCTTTTTCTTTTAGTAAGGCAATGACATAACACAGAACTTATCTGTCCACAGCTTCTTGTGTGGGAATACAGGCTTGTTCAAATAAAAATAGAGACCTGGTATAGAAATGCTTATTGTGTGGCATTAAAATTCACCCTGTTTCATGGGGCAGGAAGATAAGTGACAGTAAAATGATGTATGCCTATATACATATACACATATATATATGTATGTTGTATGTTAACGTGGATGTATAGATACAGCTAGGTCTAGATTTAAGCCCCTTTGGAAAATTCAGTGAGATAGTTTTTTTGTCTGGAAATATTTTGGGAAGTGTAGAAAAAAATCTTTAAAGCTAATTGGTGAATTTCAGTAGAACAGCACTGAGGATGCTACTCAGTTGCCTTGATGGGACCCAAAGGATGGGTCTACACCAAATCTAGCGGACCTGTTCCTGGGTCTTCTCAGTACTTTGACTGAACTGTAGGTCAGTGCACGACGATTTATAATGGGGCCTGTCCTTTTTTAAAAATGATACCTGCACAAATTCCACTTTTACTGTATGACTGTTTTAAACTGGAGAAAACTCTTGGCCAAGGATGGATGGAGGAGCAGGTACCTTACATTCTCTATACACACTTAGGCAAGCGATGGCCAGAGATGCTGCCCCTAACATTGTCTCAATGCAGCCAAGGATTTGTTTGCAGTGGTAACAGGCAGAGGAGACATCCAGGTATTGTCCCAGTGCCACGACACCAGGAGCGTCTTTTCTGCCCTACCACACAGACATGTGTTCTGCAAAATCCATTTGTTTGAGGAAGTTAGTTGTTTCATTTGAAGCAGAGACAGGAAGAATGAACCAGAACAGGAATAGTGAACTTGACAGAGAAGGGGCTGTGGAAACGTGAGATATGGGTGCATCAAAAGCCCTGGTTTTAGAGAGGCAACGGGAACACTGGCGCTGTTTGTTTCTCTGAAAATGCCAACTCTTTAAAGCAGTACAGACAATGCTGGCCCAACCACATGCTCACCATGCCCTACTCAATGTGGAAGGGAGTACAGTTACTCCATGTCAGACCTTGCAAGCCTGGTGACCACTGAACACCTCTGGTTCAAGGATGCTTTTTAGGATCCACCTCCACAGAGCCACTGAGCATTGAGCAGCATTTATGTTCATCTATTTTCTGACAGTTCAGGATCAGCACTGACTAGTAGTCCTAAATCAAAAGGCTTGGTTAATAATTAGCTTTGTCTACTGGTTCCCTAGACGAACAAGAAATCAGGCTGAAGTCAGCGATATCACTGTGGAAAGGGACAAGGTGTCCATGGAGCACGAGAGATGAGAACATGGAGCCAGGATGAAAACTGAAGACACAGCTTGGGCCACAGTGGACATGCTTTTCATCACACCTCCAGTCCATTGGCATAAGAAGAAAAGACCATGCTACTGTGCTAAACATTGCTTTGGTTTTGGGCCCTGGGGATGAATATGAGCTGAAATGCCTGAACAGATCTCTGAAGGTACTTCTGGCAGAGGGATTCAATAATGCCTGTTGGTTCCCTCTGCTCCATGTGTGCTCTGAACTAGTTGGTACTTTGGAATATATCTGTATCACAGCTGAGCTTGCTCACCACAGCCAGTTGTGACCAACATAATTGTACCTGGGCATTTTAGGCCCATATACAGACATGTCTTGCTCTTTTCCCAGTTGCTGTGCAATAGGGTGAGATCCTAATTATGTGGACAGGCAGCAAGTTTGATGCAACACGTAACACAACGAAGGATTCTGAGTACAGAAAAACAGCTCAAAAAACATGTCAACATTTCATCTTCATCACAGTATGTGGGTGATAATCCTAAGCATCTGATTAGAAGATAAAGATCCTGAGAATCTGACACATTTTTGTTGATTTCACAGAATTTTTCCAATAAGAATCATAGAACCTTAGAATTATATAGAATCATAAAATGGCTTGGGTTGGAAGGACCATATAGGTCCGACCCTTCTGCCATGGGCAGGGACACCCTCCACTAGACCAGGTTGCCCAAAGCCCCATCCAACCTGGCCTTGAACACTTCCAGGGAGGGGGCAGCCACAGCTTGTCTGGGCAACCTGTTACAGAGCCTCACCACCCTCACAGTGAAGAATTTCTTTTTAAGATCTAACCTAAATCTACCCTCTTTCATCTTAAGGCCATTACCCCTTGTCCTATCATTACCTGCCCTTGTAAACAATCCCTCTCCAGCTTTCCTGTAGGCCCTTTCAGGTACTGAAAGGCTGCTATAAGGTCTCCCCAGAGCCTTCTCTTCTCCAGGCTGAACAATCCCAACTCTCTCAGCCTGTCTTCATAGGAGATGTGCTCCAGCCCTCTGATCGTTTTTGTGGCCTTCCTCTGGACTTGCTTCAACAGCTCTGTGTCTTTCTTATGTTGGTGCCCCCAGAGCTGGATGCAGTACTCCATGTGGGGTCTCACAAGAGCAGAGTGGAGGGGCAGAATCTCCTGCCTCGACCTGCTGGTCACGCTTCTTTGGATGCAGCTCAGGACACGGTTGGCTTTCTGGGCTGTGAGTGCACACTGCCAGCTCACGTTGAGCTTCTCATCCACCAAAACCCCCAGGCCTTGTTAGAGTGAACATATATCCTTGCAGATCATGGAGATATCACTTTATTTGAGGGGCAGAGATGACATTTTGAGCACTGTGCTCTGAATTATTATCACCATAATTGCATTTATTATTAATATAGTCTATATAACCTTTAATTTCAAGGATTCTTACAGGGGAACAATAGAAGGCAATTTTATAAGACTTCAAACAAGAAATGAATCACAGTTTGCAATCATTAGCTGCAGGTTGTAAGTTCCTAATACTGGGCATTCTCCCAACTGCATAGCTTCAGCAGCAGCACAGCCGTTAACTTTATTATAGGTTTTTATATCACAGGCTGTCCTCCTCCAACATTGCTTTCCATTATCTTCTCTTCAGATGCCTTTTCTTATAACTCTTCTTTGCGTCACAGCCTAGCAGTTAGTCAGAAAGGTTTTACGTAGAGGATTCCCACAGTGATTTTGTTCCCACAGTTTTAGTCCAACACTCCAACCAGAAAAATTGATGTTACAATGGCTGTTCTTTTAAAGAATGCTCCTTTATGTTGACCTTTTAGGAATGAGGGATTCAAAGTTTTGCATGAATCAGAGTGTGTCAAACAATGACAATGTGCTTCAAAATGTCATTAATTTTAAAGCAAGAAATAAATTATCATTAATCAAATTCCAACCTACTTATAGTTAAGCTGTTGAAGTTTAACAGTCTTTCATTAGATAAATGCAGGGATCTTTTAGGAAAACAGAATATACTGAAAGAACTATGTATTTTTTCACTACTCTGTAATTACTCAAAATGGAAAGAATTTCAAGCCATTTTAGTGACCTATTCCTGGGTGAAAATTTTTGCAATACGTCTACAAATTTTATTGCTGACCTGCAGTTCAAGCATTTGGCTTAATAACCTTTTTTTACTTATTTCTGCTATACACTCGAAGACCTTTAACTGTCCCAGTAGAAAGCATACATGGGAACTGACTGAAGCAAGACAGTCTAGCAAATATCTAATAAAAACAGAGCAGGAAATAAAATAAAATGTATTTCCCATCTATAGTTGCAAAAAATCCCAACTGTCTCCCAATCAGCCATATAAAAATAATTTTGATAGCAACAATAGCCAGTGATTTTCACTATATTATTTGTGTTCATAAAACCCTAACTGAGATTTGAACCTGACTTCTTTAGGTGGTATAGAAACTCAGTCTCTCTTTCTGTACCCCAAAGAGCTTGCGGTCTTGACAGTTGGCCACAGGATGCCTGTTAGGATAGCTGAGGTGGCTTACCAGAGTCAAATATTACACCAGAGTTAGAGTTGCAGTGAGAAGTCTGTTCTCCTAAGTACTGCTTTAGCACCCAGTATTGGTGCAAGGTAACCCCTTAAAAATGCCACCTGAAAAGGTCCCAGCCCCCTGGGATGCTGGAAGAGTGCTGCTGTGGGTATGAGAAAGTGGAGCCTTTCCATAATGTGGAACCCAGGGGCATGTTCCAGCCCCATATCAAATATCTAAGCAGCTGGCAGTGGAGTAGCGGACACAGGGTTCCCCCTCCTCCTTTTAGGGTAGACTTTGAATGTTATTAGGAAAGCTTTGATGTGTAGTACCTAACCGGCAGGCACTTTCACCATGTGTATTCCTCCGGATCTTTTCAGAAGGCAACTGAACCCCACTGCATGCTTTGTACAGTGTACAAATATATATGGCCCTGAAAAGCACAAGCAAGTAGGTTGTTAGCGTCTGAATGGGTGGTGGCCTCTTGGCTACGGAGCTGCAGCATTGACCACACGCGTGGCTCCTCCTTCACTGGAGCTGGGAAGTAAAACAGGTTACCGCTGGTGCACATCAAATGAATGTCTGCCCATATCTACAGTAAAAAGAGGCAGCCCCCGCCTCGTGCACAGCTCACTATCTGTGCTTCTGATGTTAAGCAGAGGTTTGCGTATTCAGGAGGTTGTCTGTGAGAGACACAAGAGCAGCAAAATAAGCACTGGGTTATGGAGCACAGTGGGCTCCAGTCTGAGGCTGTCACCTCTTCAGCCAGTTTCCAGTGTGTCACAGTATGGGAACAGGCTTTGGCCATGCTGGAAGACACTTATAACACCAACGTGCCCCTTGGCACTCTTGACTTTGTAGGGCAGGCAGAATCTCTATTTGTCATGCTTTGTTCTTCAGAAATTTCTTAATGAGCTGAGTAGACTGGAAATAATAGCTTTTCAAGCTTAACACAGTATCTAGCATCTTCTGGTGCCACTGCCATGTGAGCAATTTCTGATCATTTGGAAAAAAAAAAATAAAAATTGGTGCCTGTGTCATTAAGCTGCTGAAAACTCCTGAATAACTTCCAGCCCTAGCAAACACTAGCAGATATTTGCTGCTGCTGTTTCAAGAAAAGGAAATATCTTAATTTTTTATTTATTTATTTATTTATTTTTACGTGAGGGAAAGATACAGTAAGGCTCAGGGAAAAAGAGTAACTTCTGTCTTATATAATAATTTGTCTGACTGACTTAGTTATTACCTATTTTCTCTTTGTCCACTTATCTGTGAAATGCGAATGATTTTTCTACCTCATCAGGATATTTTGAGACTTGGTTAATTGCTTGTAAGTTGATTTGGAAATCTGTCAGTGTGGAGTCTTCAATAAACATTGAAATTTATTGCTCTCAGAGCTATTCATTGTTTTCTTACTCTCTATATTTAATTGTCTTGCTGTAAAAGCAACTGTTGTGAATAACAACCACTAACAATAGTTAGTAATAGCATGATAACATGCTATTTAGAAAAAACCTTCTCTGTTATTGATTTGATTTTGCAAGCCTCTTTTGTGGTTTTAAGTCTTGCTTGTTTTTCCATTGCTTTAGTATCTCTATTTACATGTTTTTCTGCAGAGATGGTTGCTGTCCTTCCGTTTTCTCCCTCTTTACATCAGTCAATTTGTCAGAAGGATATAAGCTTTCCCATTGCTTTCAAGTCTCTGATTCCTTTCTCCATGGACACGACCCTTCACCTTCCCTGAGCTTGTAACCCTCATCAAAACCATGTCTTTAATTAGTAGATAGGGTAACATACACATCAAATTGCTCCAAATTCTTAGTTCTTCCCAGCCCCGGCAGATCATATTTATCACTCTCCCCATTTGGCAGAGGAATCACATTGATTTTTCAGCAGGCACAGCTTTCTCCTTTCTCACTGTCTCAGTTTGCATCACCTCTTACCACTCAGCCAAGGGTGACCAAAACCCCTTGCACTGTTCTTCTTGCTGGCAGTTTCTTGCATCACAATGTTTTTCAGACAATTTGGATGTCCAGACTGAGGGTAAATGATATTGAGGCTGCTGAGCTATGATAGCAGTGACATCATTGTGCTCGGGGTAGGATTGCTCTAAGAATTTAACTCCAGACTCTGTGGCCTTTAAAATGGTGTTAATATGCCCTTGGCAAAAGACTCAGAGGTGCTTGGTCCTTCCCCAAACAGAAGCCATGCTCAACTCTGAAGGCACGTAATGAAGAGCAACCGAAGTGCTATTCAGGCTCAAGCAATATCTAATCTGATCTCGAAAAGAATGAGCCAGAGCAGGCTCTCAAAGGAATCTCCCTCTGCCTCCCCCCTGCTCCATCGCTATTTCATTAGTAATGGTGGATAATGAGGACCTGAAAGTCGTAGAACAGCTGTGAGTGGGTCTGGAAAAACCCAGTTAGATTCTGAAATTTAAAAAAAAAAAAAGAAAAAAGAAGTTTGTTTCTCAGAAGGATTGAGCTGAGATAAAAAGTAAATCTTAAAATGGATTCTGTGGTCTGTGTTTTCCAGGAGGAGAGTGTGATGGACAGCATGGGAGAAAAAGCCTTATGGGACTATATGTACAGAAACAAAACTTACCACATCTGAAGAGAGAGCAAATTTTGAAGAGCCTAATAGAAAATGAGATAACATGCAACATGCATTTACCAGTATGCCAAACTTGCCTGATGTCTTCTTTCAATGAGGCAAATGTGGATAATCTAATCCGTATGGTCTTCGGTAACTCAGTAAGACAGTGATAACACATGGGAATTAATTAATTAAACTGGAAAATAAGACTATTCTTACAAAAATAATTATGTGAAAAAGGAACTAGTTGAAAGTGTATTGAGAAGAGGAAGTTTAGTATTGGAGTTGGGTTTGACACAGAATCTAGGCTTGTACTTACAACATTTGCCAGTGATCGCAGGAGAACTGCTCAGCAAAAGAGGACCAAAGTGAGAGGAGAGGAGTGGGATGGAGGTTAGAAGTGTGAAGTGGACTCCATGAGAAAGAACAGTGAAAGAGGAATATATGGATGCTTTGGTAACCCCAAAGAGATCTCCAGTCCAGCAAATGTGATAGCTGCCTTTGTCTGCTAGGGTGATTGGGGAATGGAAAGTCTATCCTAAAAGAAGAGTCTAAAAGAAGTTGGCTTATTTATGCTAGCCCAATACAGCTGAAATAAGACATGACTGCTCTCTAAATACACCAGTGGTTGTACATACATATGAGGGAAGAGCAAGAGCTATTTAAGTTGTTGCTCTGTGTTGGTACAAGAGCAAATGAGAATAAATGGGTCATGTGTAAAATTAGGCTGAAAATGAGAAGAAAATTTCTGAATTTTCAAGCAGGGTGATTTTCCCAAAAGTGAAAGAGACCTAGGCAATTTCAAGCAGCAGCTTGACAAATTTCTAGTAGGAATTATGAGGTATGTTTAAGAAAAGAGATCAAGCTTAAAGAGTCTGGATGTGCCTTCCAGTCTTACATTTTTATGAAAGAGGAAGGAAAAGGTTAAGGAAGGGAGAAAGGAATAAGAAGACTTTCATCTCATTCTTTTTTCTTTTTTTCCTTTTGTCTCATTCTGCCCTCATTCCTTCAGCCTTCTTTTTTCCTTTTTTTTTTAATTAATTTTATTCCACGCTTTTATACTTAAGTTTTAACAACGCTGTCATATTTTAGGTTTGAACAAGGGACTCACATATGTTTTCTTGTCTAGACGTTGCCAGTTTTGCCTCATGAATCTTTTTTCTGTATGCTAGCTGAGAAGCAAATTATTAGCAAATTATTATGATCCAAACCAAAGCATACCTTAGTTTAGTGGGAAGACAGAGGAAAGCAAAGTTCTTTATGGAAAACCAGTACTTGGGCATTACACAGTTTCTCATCAGTTCTCATATTTCATCCCTTGTGTTTAATTAATAGGCTTTTCCAGAAATGTATTGATAGACAGAAGGTGAGAAAATTATTGATTAGCTCAATGAGTGTCCATAGCACATTTGAAGCCTGACTGAGATATAGGACCACCTTCATCTCAGCTACATTAAAGCCCCGTGGCAGTTGTGGTGTCTGATAAAGTCACTTGGGGTTGTGCTGGGCAAGGTTGAGTGCTTGCAGCTTTGACTGATGCCAGGAAGAGCCACGGGTGCTCAGAGCCTCTCCACATGGAAGAAGTGGGATGGGAAAGAAGTCTTTACTGCAGCAAAACTCTGTCTCGCTTGCAGTCAGCCAGAATCCCTGTCTCTGGAAATCAATTTTAAAATTTGTGTACTTTTGTGACATTGACCCAAGCAGCTAAGAAAAGCAGCAGTCATCCCATATAAAGCTGGCATTTTCCTAAGGTACATTCAGCTGCAGCTCCCACTTACTTTCTTCTAGGTAAGCTCCAAATTACCCTAAAACAAAGGTAACTCCAGTCCTGAAATGGATTTCTAGACCTGTAAAAGTGGCAGAGCAGAGAGCATCTCCCCCCACAGCACAATCTACCAGAGGGAACATAATCTGCAGGACGTCAGCTGGAAGTACTGATTTCAAGGGCTTTCTGTATCACTAAATTACTGTAATCCTAAAAATGGTATTCAGGTAATTCTGCAGTCCCCTCAGCTGCTCATTGCCTTGAGCTCTAATGCAGGCTGAGCTGTCATCTTCATGCATGATGATGGTTGTGACTTAGCCTCTTCAGCTTGTATATGGAGAAAGCTGCTGGTGTGTAGTGCCATAAAATATCAAACTAGAAAGGAGAAGGGCATGGTTTCTGCAAACTACATGTTTGGAAAAACTGCATAGAAACAAAGATAGGGATTTTATCTTCCTTCTTGTGCATTCACTTTAGCTTGACCTAAATTGCTAATTAATGTAAATTTTCTCAGAGAAAAAGGATTATGGATATTCTTTCCCTTATCAGGTTTCAGACTAGCAAATCCTTAATCCCTGCAATAAACTTCCTCTCTAAGACTTGCCCTGTTTCTTTTTTTTTTTTTTTTTTTCCTTTTATGGAAGACAGCTATTTCTTTTCCATTTATCAGTCATTTATCTTCTTCACATTCTGAATAAATTTGTATTTGGTCTTGGTTCAGACCTAAGAGGATAATGAATTTCCATTTTCACTGGGGTTGCCATATCATCAGCCAATGTTTAAGTGGCACAGGCAGTTCATCATTCGTCCTGCTTTAACTATCTTGGCCGTGTTGTGTTATATGACATGGTATGTTATTTCAAGATGAGGGAGGTCATATATTGCAAAATGTTATCAAAAGTCCTTTATAAAGGAGGCAAATGCAGCAGGATAAGGCAGTGCAAATACCACAGGCCCCCATTTCCCAAGACCATCTGGCAGGGATGGCAGAAAGTGGCAATGAAAGGCCCCTCTGCCCTGGGATATCCTGGCTGAACAGCAGTAGCATATTTGCAGATTCACCACATTTAGTGATCTTTTGAATCAGTACGGTCCAGTTCTGTGAGTAATCCTGCACAGCTCTGACGGATGAGACCTGTGAGCCCCTCAAAACAGAGGAATGTAACTTCTGCCAATTAACAAAACCTTTTAATTCAACTTTGGGGAAGTCAAAGTGCTGCTAGTATAAGAAAAAGAGAGATTTCCCAACCATTTGTAGCCAAATCAAGTCAATGGGCTATTAATATTGGTATCCAGTAAGCAACATCGGTAGACAGGGAAAGGGATGGTAACAAAAATAAAAGTAATTATGTGCTATGACACGATAATGTCTTTTAATCTCCCAGCCTTGTCAGAAGGTGATCCTTTTATGCCATGACCTCAGATTACGTGAACAACAGTTTTTATAATTTATCTTCATTGGAGTAACTTCAGATTCCCTCCTTGTGCCTATATATGTCCCATTTTCGTCTCTCCCTTTCTCTTTTTAGATTTGTGTCATCATTAATTAAAACACAATATTTATTTATTAAAATATCATCCTGATCCTAGATGCAATTAGTTGCCACACTTCTTGCAACAAAAAAAGACAGGCATTGTGAATCATTTGGTTTTCTTTGAAACTGTGCAGGTTTTCAGTGGATGAAGTCCCTATCTGTTTGTTCCAACCATGCCAGCAGTGAGTGCTACAGGGTATTCTGCAAAATCAATAGTTTCTATTTTCCCTTTTATTTCAATTAAGTGGGCTGCCTTTTAATTTCAGCCTTTCCTTCCTGTTCTCTGACCTCCGGACATGATTAGTCCATACCCTGAATCATCTGACACAGCAGGCAGCATCCCAGAGGGTCAGTGCTTTGTCATCACAGAATAAGCCAGGCTTAAAAAAAATCTGGTCCTCAAATTCAAGTCAATGTTTGAATGCACTTTCAGCCTAGCCTAAATCCACAGAGCTCTGCCAGTCCTTTCTGCACTCTTGGCTAGAGCAACAAAGAGTATTGCAATTTAATGAAAACATAAGGCTCAACGGAAAATGAAAACAATGAAGATACATCTGGTAGTTTCTTCCAAAAAAATCTAACTGAGTTGAAAAAATAGTAGCTCTCTTGAAAATTGGAGTGTTCTAATCTAGATTGATATGGGTTTTTTTTAGAATTAGAGTTGAAAATCACCTGTGCTAGAAATGTGAGCTTTTTGAGGAGACAGACACAATGATTTTAAACTGGAGAGATTGGAGTCCTATCCCGTGTTTTATCATAGACCCTGTTGGTGATCTGGGAGAAGCCTACACAGTATCCATACAACAGACCTTCTCCAAGTTTCAGTAACCTGTCAGTAAAGTGGGGATAGCAATACCTCACCCTGCAGGCAGATCTGCCCCTCACTATGCATTATGCCCCTCACAAGACCTGTCTCTCACTATGAATGTAGGATGCATTCAGTGGGTTGCTGGTGTTCGTTATGGTGTGCTAGTGCTGTGGTGATGCAAACTGTCAAACAACAACATCACATGCTAGATTCAAATCGAGAAACCTAGCAGGTATGCTTCTGTATGCACGGGATTTCAGTGGCTGTTCAGCCAAAGTGTCCGGAGCATTGGTAGGGAACCAAATTGACTGTCTTTAACCATCTTTCCCTGTCCTCTCAGTAGTTAAATGCAGCATGTCACCAGTCCAGCAAATGCAAGATATATTACTGGGAACCAGCAACACATTACAAATATGTAGCTTTTCTTGTTCGTACATGTTTCAACCACTGATGTAGGAACAATGTGGTTAATGTTTGAATGCAGAGAATTTTCTGGGAGGAAGATAAAGGGGGTAAGAGAAACGTCAATGAACACATATATCTATTGACAGAAATGTATAGGGAGGGAATTTCATTCCTTTGTGTCTCTAAATTGGTTTTACTGATTTCATCTATCTTCATCACAATAGCAAAAAGGCAACATCTCATAAAATGAAAACCCTCAGAAACTAAAAATGGCCATTTGTACCGATCCACTGTCCAGGACCATATCACTATGCCAGTTTCTACAGTTAATACAACTATTAACTACAACTAATAGTATTTTCCAGTGACAAATTCACTGATCATCAGTATAGGTTTGAAAAAAACCCAAACAATTTTCCCTTCTTCTAGAACAAAATGATGTAGAGACTTCCAGTGATAACTTGTTTTAGCTCTAAATAGAGATAGAAGACAATTGCCAATAATTAACCTCATACAGGAACTGCAAGCTATTTTGTTTCCTCTTTAAGAATACATTTATTTTAAAACATTTGAGCAATTTTGACAAACAGATAAACCTCTCTGGTGAGCTGAATATCAAACATACCTGTGCCAATAATAATACAGTTAAAGAAGCAGCAGCTTGGGACAAGAACCATTTTTATGGGGTGTGTTTACATGGTGTTTGGGTTATCTATCTGGGGCTTCCACCAACCACCTTGGAAAAAACAAATGTCAGCAAACACTGCACTTTTTTTCCTTCAAGTCCCCCTGCTAGTATTTTCCAGGTCTACCTTTAAATGTGGCATCTCAGTGCCCAAAAGGGATTGACCCTGGCTTTCAAACTAGTAGCTGGTGTAGGCTTCACTTTCTTTGCCTGAAGGGTTAAATGGACTGACCATATTCTTGGCATAACGAAGAGAGAGAATGAATGAGGGTGAACAAATGAATGAACGAACGAGTGAATGAAGCAGCTTATCTGCTCCTACTCCAGTCTGTTTAAAGAGAGGGTTGTCGTTTTAATCATTCAGGAAATCCTTTCCTTAGGGAGTCCCTGCTACCAATCTCTTTCTGATGCTTTGCTTCTCCTGTCTGAATCTACCCAGACATACTCAGAATGCCTGTCCTGCTGCCACATGGAAATGACTTTGTTGCTCCAGTTAAATAGAGAGTGTGCAGCACCGTCACTAGAAAAGAGCCAAAGAAACAGAAAGGACTTAACTAAAGCAATGATGTAGAGCGTTATACTTATGTTTCCTTAAGGAAATCAGCGGTCAAACATAATACATAGCAGAACTTTTCTAAATCCTGATGTATCTGCCTAAGTTAAAGAATATAAGAGAACCCTAAATCCAGGTGTAGCTCAGTCTTACTCTTTTTTCCTGCATTAATTGTGATTACAGGCAAATTACAAGCTGTGAAATATTTTGCTGAGCTCACAAATACCTCTTTGTTCTCTTTTTTTCCCCCTCTGCGAGATGATGAATGGAGGTGGGTAATGCTGCACTTCAGGCAAGTGAATGAAAGGTGTAGAGGGAGTCATACCCCTAGGTGGATGTGGAGGAGGGAGTCAGAGACAAGCTGCAACAACCCTGCACTCTTCTTTGAAGTGTATTATCCCAGTCTGAATAACTGATTGTATTGCATCAAGCCCTTTGGACAGCTGTGATTGAGATATACATTCCACAGCAAAGACTGCTGACGTAATGCCTTTTGGTCCCCCTTGTCCCTGTCCCCCCTCCCCAGCTCCCCTTCGCCTACGGTGCTACTGCCCTTGGTGTTCGGTAGAACTGCCAATGCCATGGGCTCATTACAATAGGAGACTCGTATTGAATCACCTTCACTCTTCAATGACTTTCTTTCTGCTCTAGCACATTAACAAATACTGCAACAACAACAACAAAAGAAAGTGAAAAGAAAGAATTAAAGACAAATCTTACCCTCTTTTTAAAAAACTGAAAGGCTGAGCACTTCTTGACTGGAAATCCATTCATGTCTTTGTTGACCATTTTCCACAGTGAAGGGTACACAGTGATAGATCCAGTGTGGCACTTGCTTAGTGCATCTGTTTTCTTCTGTATCCCTTCAGTTAATGAAGACAGAGCAGGACGGGAGGCTCACTGGCACGGCTCGGGCAGCTGTCCTTTACACATTCATGCTGCTGCACCAGCTACTGCAGCAGCAGCAGCGAGCAGCAGCCTTTTCCAGCTCTCAGATGCAGCACGCTATTAGCTTCTTAAAAACATCCCCTAAATACACACACTCCTATAAAACCCTGTGACAGCTTGTAGATCACAAGCAGCAGATCTCAGGCTAAGTGTGTCTCACATAAACCCAGGTCCTTCCATCCTGTGGGTCCTACTGGCACCTCACGCTACATAAGCAGCAAGGCTACTGTGCTCAATTTGCTATTCTTCTTCTTCAGGTGGTGTGATTCACTGCTGTTTGAGATGAGAGCTGGTTTTGATTGTGCAAATTCCAGTGGGAGCTGCAGTTCAGCAACAGCACAGAGAGAGAGAGAGAGAGAGAGGGAGATGCCCAGGCAGAGCAGCTGAACACAAATAACCATACAAAGGATAGGAGGAAGGCTCAGGGAAAGAAGTGCTGAAAGGCAATATGTTTCCCTTGGGAGAGTGACAGGGATAGCTCTCATTTTATATGTGGACAGTCTTTGAGTAAAAAGAAAAGAGAGACAGGTCAATTTAAAAAATGTTTTTCTTATGTTGCTCTCCTTGCAAAGATTTAGACAGTCATACTTTGGAAAAAAGCCCATCTGATGATCAATGCAACACTGGGTTATGTGACTGGACACGTTATAGACAGAGAAGCACTGGAGCTTCATTGTGAAGTTCAATGAGCTTAAAGGAAACCAGCAGTTCCTAATAAAGTACATTTGCCATATGCGATGCAGATAAATGTAAAGCAAGCAGACACAGACAAATTTGTTCAGACATTTCTGTAGAAACATAGATATATAGCTTTTAAAACCAGAAGGGTTATTTCATTACAGAAAAATAGAGCTGAAAGGGATCTTGAAAGGACACCTTTTTTAAACTCTTTTTTATTAAATACAATTGAGTTACATTTCACCAAGTCCAATAACATGTGTTTAACTAAACTCTAAAATATCTTTTAATTGAGCTATATTTTCCAGCAAGGTCTGGAAAATAAAATAGGCTTCATCGCTTTCTCTTATCCTATGTTCCAGGTTAATAAACCTCACTTTCAAGGAAGGACCTTATTTCTAATATTGATTTGGCTTCTGGTTGTAGCCATAGCTTCCTGACCAGCCTTTCTCCATGAGATTGGTCAGCCCTGTAGTACAAAGTATGTTTGAGGATTCTGCTCTATTGTAAATCATTTACTTCTCAAGTATCTCTACGGTTAGGTAAATAGACCAGGCATTTCACGTTTTTCAGTGGAACACATTTTCACTAGTCCTTGAAGATATTCTGTCACTCCTCCCTGTCTCTTTCATCCCCTTTTTTGAAGATCCTTGAAGAATAAGAGCTCCTATGTTGTATTTCCTACCCCAGCACAGGTTTCTCCTTATTGCATATACAGGCAAAACTACGAACTTACTTACACTTACTGCTATGGCTGTTCCCCAGAGAATCCCACTGATCTTCTGACCCATGCACCTCACTGAGACCCCACACCAAGGCACTTGTAGGCTATGACATTTTTTAAAGTCAGTAATGTGTTTCCCCATTTTGTACCTCTAGCCCTCATTAACTGTTTGTAAACAATTTAATTTGGCTGCACTCATATTAGACTTGGAATTTCTTAAGGAAACAATTCTTTTAGTAAGTGTCATGTCATTCATTCAAAACCTTCTTTCTTCTTCCCCTTTTCCCCTTTGCCTTTCCCTTCCCCTTTCCTTTCCCTTTTTCCCTTTGCCTTTCCTTTCCCCTTTTCTCTTTNCTTGCAGCAGTTGCAGCAGTTACAATTACACTGTAATAGAGAAATATTTCTTGGGCCCAGGATGAAAATTCTGGTCAAAACTGCAGGGGGAAAGTACAGCCCCATCCCAGGTCAGAAATCAGAATACTCCCTTGGGAAGCTACATGTTCAAAGTTCAAGCAGCACAAAACACATAATTTTGAGTTTGGGTGTTCTCACAGGATGGTCCGAAGCAGTGGGCTGAAGAACCGCTATCTCATCAGAATTCTTGTTCCACTTTGTATTACTAATTGTCACTGGAGCAAGGAGAGAGGGAATTTTCTGCTCTGCTCCTCTGTCTGAGGCTAATAGATTTCACCAAGGAGCAATTCAGCCCAGCCTCTGAAAACTGACCAGCAATTCGGAGAGCCCAGCTAAAGGCATGTTGAAGGGATTTTCAGAAAATCTGGAATTCTCAACATGCCTCAGCCAGGCCTCCCTGAACTGAGCACCACCCCCCCACTACCCTGCAGCCCGTCCCTCAGTCTCTTGCCATTTGGGAAAAATGTCTCATTAATCCTCTCCTGCGCTTTAGAGCTGTCAGACCTATATTCTGGTGCTTATAGATAGAGAAGTAGATAATGGTGAGTGTCCAATTTTTACTGGTGGCATCTCCCAGTATTCTATTCCGAGCATCACGTGCTTTGCCTGCTAATCTGATATGCAAGGAAACTATTGTTGAAAAATGGCTTTCACTCAGGCAAACCAGGCAGCTTGCTGTGCACATACATTTATTTTTGAGATCTTTGATCTATTCAGCCACAGCTTTGATCTGTCTCTCAGCCTCAGATATTTCTCCTGAGGGCTTGGCACTATCTTCTCTCTCACAAAAGCATTTGTGTTGCCTCCACCTCCTCCAGAAGATTTCCAGACTGCTGGCTGAAATGCTGTTCTCCTTCCAGCCTTCTAAACCTGGCACCCTGTGTGCTGCTGGTGGTGGCAGCCGCCCCTGCGAGTATATCTCATGGGTCTCGGTGCCAGCGCCTTGGCGTCTGGACCTTTTTCGGTATTTATTTTATTTGGGTGTTGGCCTCTTTTCAGCTGGACAAACTATGGACCTAAGTTAAGCATCTTTTATTAGAGAGAAAAACCACCTACTGTTTTTAAAGTAGCCTGATACTTTTAAAGTACTATAGGAGTTGTTTTTTGAGGCAGGTGCATTACTGCGAGGGGAATGAGCTAGGACACTATCCTTGCATGACGCAGAGCCCTCCTGGCCTCTCCAGGATATCCGTATTTTGATAAGAATTCTTCTCAATTGAAATCCTGTTGGCTCTGTGGCCTCAAAGGATTTTATTTGCAAACTTTTTTACCACAGATATCAGAAGTGTGACTCAACGGCTACAGGGCCTATATCTAGCACAAGAGATCAAAAGTCTTGAAGAGGAGCAAAAGGGGAGCACCGCATATCTGTTTTTATACCAGTAGATGAAGATTTAAAGCCAGATAGATTTTCCTAAGAAAAAGTGTTTCACTTTATTATGGTGCCAAAAGCATGGCTTCATAATTAAAACCTGAAATAAGCTTAAAACTCCATGTTCACTGCATTTAACTGCAATCAAAAGGCATAAAAATTGAGTAGGAAAATAAGAACTTGAGCCAAGCCAACCCCCTCAGTGATGCTTTATTGTGACTGTCATGAAACACCAAAGGCTTTCATCAACTTGGTGGCCTGCCAGATGTACCAAGCACTTTAAACAAGTCCTACAGGTACTTCATGCTTTAGTGGCCTTTAGCAGTTTCCATTAAACTGTCATATACTCACCCAATGATAAAATAAGTTTTTTTATTAGAGCAGTCAGGAAAGAAATGCACAGATATTCTAGCTGCAAAACTTGAGAGAGCTGCAAAACACACAGTAGTATTTGAATCCCTGTGAGGCAGCCCTATAGGAGAGCACGGAGGTTTTTTCATCGCAGATCTTCTTGAAGGAGTAGTATAAACTTACATTAACATAGTATGCAGAGGGGGCTAAGCATGGACCAGAGCCCTCATTCTGCCGTGCCTTTCAAAAACACAGTATCCCAATTATTGGCCTTGCCTTTAAACACTTACAAGTTCAATGTAAGAGGTAACTGGTGGTAAATTAGTGCAGAATATATCAGGGAACAAGTACATTATACTGATGAGTTTGATCAGCTACAGCCTTAACAGCCTAAATCTTCTTTTCTTCTTGCCTAAGAAGAATGCTCAATGTGAAGTCTGAGGTTTCAGTATTGCAGCCCTTTGTGTGGTTCCCTTTGCTGCAGCTTTCAAAGCTGCCTACATCTCTGGCATGGGCCAAACCCACGTGTTGTAGATAATTTCTAATATCTTACCAGTTATGGGTTCTTACCAGCTGCTCAGTCAGTGAGCAGCTCCTCCACTCCCTTCCTTTGTGGGCAGGGAAAGGTGGATGGTTTCCAGCAATTATGGCTCTAATACTTTACCCTGGTATCCAACAATGAAGGACACAGCTCATTTCAAGGAGTACCACTGGAACAGCTCAGAGAGTAAGAATGAAAACTGAAGAGAGAAGAATGAGCATTTGACCCTTCCAGTCCTTATTCTGTCTCCAGAAATGAAACTAGTTGAGTCTCCATGTGGCTTTCATCTCAGCTCTGCCTTAGGGCAGTTCTTGACACTTCCTTGGTTGCTCCTCTAGCTACCAGCCTTTTCAGCATCTACCTTGTAACCTTGTTGTGTGGACACCCACCTTATGCCAGCTCTCATGTGTCCTTCATCTTGCATCACTCACAAGCAGCACTAGTCTCCCAGCTCCTACTGGTGTTTGCAGCTGTGCTCCGTTGCCACCCCTACCCCTGATCATCTGCAACTCAAGACCATATTGACCGCCTGGTGCTGGTTGTTGGCCAGGTTTTCCTGCAGTTCTTCATCTCCGCTTGCTCCTTGCTCTCCCAGTCACTGCAAGGAATAGAGAAATGAGTGACACAGTAACAGCCCCAACTTAGAATCACCATGTTCACATACCAGAAATTAAAGCTGGTGCTATAATGCCTAGCAATAAAAGACTAACTTGAATAAAGCTGTTGTGAAGAAAGAAAAGCATGTTTAGCACTTTGGAAGCACTTTGCTCAAAACTAGCACTGTATCCAATCTTGGTGTTTCAGCACTCTCCTTTGAGAGGTATTTTGAGGGGCTCTCCACAGGGCTGGCAAAGACTTGTGATGGTCAAACTTGTTTTTGTTTAGGGAAAAAATAAACCATGATGGGACCCTAGAAAATTTATGATACTTTCCTGTGGTAGCATAACACCCATGGTATTGTAGGAAGGCAGAAAGAAGAGGGTAGGGGGATTTCCTCAGCTGCAAGAGATGAGGAAGGAAGATCCTTCTGAAGAGTGCTGCTCAGAAGTATGGAATGGCCAGGGACACTGGGCTGGCCTCCACCAGAGCACTCCAGTCTTTCCTTCGCCTGACCCGATTGACTATGCCAGCCTTCCCAGCCTATGCTGGCTGAATAGAAAAGGAGATCTAGCTGCTCTCCAGCAGTTCAAACTTCTTAAAAATGGCTTACAACAATTTTTATTCATACACAATATCAGAATCAATTTGAAGGTCTGATAGTCTGAAATCCTTCCAGGCCTGGAAGCAATTGTTCCATATTTCATAGGTGAGCTGAAATCCCCTTCTGTGCAGCCGCATGTAGTTCCCATTTCCAGCCTACAGAGAGCTGGAGATATAAAACCTATTCCACAGGAAGAAAACATCCATCTATATCCTATAGGCCACAAAACAATCACCAGAAAATAATGAGCTTTGCTTGCTGCTGACCTGAGCAGAATTCAAACTGTGAAAATTTCCATGACCAAGATCAGTCGGTTTAGCTAAAGAGCCTAAGTGGGTAGCTGGTTTTAATTTTTGCACACTTGACTTTTGCTGTTTGATTATTTCAGGCATCTCATTTCCTCAAGTATTACTTAGAGGAGGGGATGAAAATAAAATGATACATGAAACCATGAAATAAAATAAAACTGACATTCACAAAACAGAGAGAAAGAGAAGATNGAATCCATTCACAAAGCGAAACACCTCCCTTCAGCCCCGGCAGCGCCTTCACGGCACAGCCTGCCAGAGTCAGTGCTGAATGAGCTCTCTGTGCCTGTTCCCCCGCAGCGCACAGCCCTTGCGTGGCACGGACCAGCATCACTGGGATTTTCCCAACCGCGACCCCAGCCAACAGGTAGAGCTTGTCAGGTAAAAGGAGGCCTGCAGGGAAGTGAAGCCCCTACAAAATACCTCTGAAAACGATAAATAAAAAAGCAATAATATTGAAATAAAGGTTTTATCATTACTATATTTCACTCACACTTACTTCCCCTGCTATCCACCAGGATAGGGCCACGTCATAACATTTGCAAGGATGGGGATTTATGAACCATAAAGCTCCTGAGCAGACAGACATTGATAAAGGTCCAATCTGTGACAGATTTAAACAAATCCACGCTGTTTTGGGGTGGGTTAGCAGCTGCCCTGTTTGTTTCAGAAGACAGAATTTAAATCATTAATAATACCTAGTTACCCATAGAAGACTTGGTCTGCATTTCTATCACTCCTACCTTGAACATGGAATCATTGCTGATTTTAGATGACATTGGAAATAAGCATGCTCTGTGGAGGACACTGTTATTTTGCATGGGTTTGCTAAGCTTTCTACTGCAGGTTTATTTAAATGTTTGCATTTTATTAAAAAAAAAAAAATAAAAAATCACAGCTAGGACATACGTTTCTCTAGGACATTTGCCAGTGCTGTCAAGGGCAGCTTTATGGGCAGGTATACACAGGTCCTAGGTAGAGATGCTGTTCATTTTCCTCAGCAGGCTCAGCATGCATGCTTGACTTCTCATGCTGTGGAAATCTGCTCGCTCTGACTAGCAGGTGGAGAAACGAATTATAGCAACCATCCCTTTAGGCCAAAAAAATTCTACTGATTGTCATAGTAGTTAGGTGTGAGTTCTCTTTGTCCTTCATTTTTGGGGGGGAATTTTTTTTGGCTGCAGATCNTGGTTCTAAAGTAAGCAAAATTTCACTGGGATAGACAGAGATGCTTTGTTTGTACCAGGACTCTGTTTTTCCCACAAGAGTCCAATCTAGAAAAAAACCAGGATAGAGGAAGGTCATCATTATTACTGCAGGCACTTAATTAGATTTCCTAACTGCATCTTGATTGATCTATAAGGTTTTTGGAGACAGAGAGTCAAAAAGCATTAGGGGAAAAAACTGAATTTTATGGAAACTTTATCAAGTCAATAATTTTCCCTGGCTCTTATTTATTTATTTATTTATTTATTTATTTATTTATTTNGAACCATAAAGCTCCTGAGCAGACAGACATTGATAAAGGTCCAATCTGTGACAGATTTAAACAAATCCACGCTGTTTTGGGGTGGGTTAGCAGCTGCCCTGTTTGTTTCAGAAGACAGAATTTAAATCATTAATAATACCTAGTTACCCATAGAAGACTTGGTCTGCATTTCTATCACTCCTACCTTGAACATG
This sequence comes from Aramus guarauna, assembly GCA_013400195.1. Taxonomy (NCBI): domain Eukaryota; kingdom Metazoa; phylum Chordata; class Aves; order Gruiformes; family Aramidae; genus Aramus; species Aramus guarauna. The sequence continues at coordinate 180,708 of VXBL01004964.1, forward strand.
GAATCATTGCTGATTTTAGATGACATTGGAAATAAGCATGCTCTGTGGAGGACACTGTTATTTTGCATGGGTTTGCTAAGCTTTCTACTGCAGGTTTATTTAAATGTTTGCATTTTATTAAAAAAAAAAAAATAAAAAATCACAGCTAGGACATACGTTTCTCTAGGACATTTGCCAGTGCTGTCAAGGGCAGCTTTATGGGCAGGTATACACAGGTCCTAGGTAGAGATGCTGTTCATTTTCCTCAGCAGGCTCAGCATGCATGCTTGACTTCTCATGCTGTGGAAATCTGCTCGCTCTGACTAGCAGGTGGAGAAACGAATTATAGCAACCATCCCTTTAGGCCAAAAAAATTCTACTGATTGTCATAGTAGTTAGGTGTGAGTTCTCTTTGTCCTTCATTTTTGGGGGGGAATTTTTTTTGGCTGCAGATCAGCTAGTATTGTAATCTGCTCACTTCCCAGGGTGTTGTTTCGTCTCTGTTGCCTTTTTCACTCCTCTCACAGAGCCATTAGCCACGAACTGTACTGGATTGCACTAATGAAACCCAGAGACTACCACACTCAGCTTTTGCTGACCCTTCTCCCTGGTCAGCTGGCCCTTGGAGGAGTACCTCCTGACATCTCCCTTTCAATTCCTCTTCACGATGTATTCTAAGTGCCTCCACACTCTCTGTACTGTAGCAAATTTGCCTGTTTTTTTAAAAAAAGCAATTAACTAGAATGGAAGTTTCCCAGCTACTCCAGTCAAGTAAATAAGTACATTTAATTTGGGACCTAAAATTCCTTTGTTTCACTCTGCCTTGCTGTATAGAAACAAGACAAATACCCAAAAGGCACAAAGTCAACAGCATGTAGCCAATTGCAAGCAGTCCATCTAAAATGGGCTTCCTTATGACTCTTTGGCACAGAAATAAGGAAAAGACTCTGATGGGACCGACACCAACTTAGAAATATTCCCAAGGAACCTGAACCCTCACAAGTATCTGATGAGTCACAATTACTCATTCACTCCTTCAGTTGATTGGGGAGGGGGACATGGAGAAATAGCTTATTAATATTGGCTCATAACACCTAAAAATTGCAACAACCCACATGCGGTTCAGTTACAGTGGCTGCCGTGTAGGGGAGACAGAGCCAAGATCCACCCAGCCTCCATCGCTTCTTTCCCAAACTTGTACCTTTCCTGATTCCTGTTGCAATCAGACCTAAGGTATGAGCTGTCTGTGTAGGAGTGTTTGCAAGTGGTATTGCTCCAAGGCACAGCGTAACTCTGACATGCACACTCTGAAAATCATCCAAATCATCATCTAGCCCTGCAAAAGGGCAAACTGAGTGGCAATGTTGGCTCATTTTTGCATTATATCTCCAGGTCTGCCAACCAGTCTTTGTCTGCTTCGAAGACCTGAGCTAAGCAGCAGTGGGGTCCGCATGAACATTCGATATGTTCTCAGGGAGAAAGGGGGATAAGTTGCCTCTCCAGAAGACTGTGCTTTTGCTGGTTTAAAGACAAAAGAGGCTTGTCTCAGAAAATATTTTTGTACAGGCAATTTGAAAACATTCAGGTAATGTTATGACTGAATAACCTGACTATTTTCACAGTAAACTCAGCTATAGCAAACCTCCATTTATAGCAAAGCAAATTAAAGTCACTAATTGTTTCATATGTGCAATGTGGGAATTGCTATTTCATTTATAATGAAACTTTGATTACACCATAATTGTTCTGGAAGAAAAATGACTCCATTTTCAGAGGCTTCTGCTGTGTTTTCAGACTGTGTCCGTGTCTGCAGTAGCTTTCATATTCCTTGACTAGCATCATGCAATCACATCTCTTTAGGCTTTCCCAGAATTGCGATTCATATTGCTTAATTCTCAAAATCCAGACAAACTCTAGGCAACCACTCAGAAATGCAGTGTTTTGGATAGCCTGATAACTCCCGACTGTTCTGTGCAGAATCCCAGGGGAAATATCAACTCATGCTTTTTACTTTGCTCGGCAGACTTCTGCACTTGACATGTCCTCTAATGTTTTTCTTCTTACAGAAAGCCACTGTTCCCTTGCAGAAGATGCTGCTGCCACTTCCCACCAGAGCTTATTTAGTAATTGCCTACAAAGTATGAGCATGCCTGGAATGAAAAAACATCATTAGAAAGACCTTCATGAACTTGTTCCTAAGGTAATTAAATGCATAAACCACATTCCTCATGACCTTCTCCCTCCTATAACATGTTTTGCTTCACAGTCATCCATGAAGATCACCACCAAGGTGGTTATTGGTATAGCTTTGAATTTTACAGTTATTGGTATTTCTCCTATATGTTTGCACTGGTGAGACAGCAGTTTAGGACTCTGAACTGTTTGTAGTGGGGATCTCATTTTCTTGGATTTCTATGTCTAAGGTCTACAGGCCTGAAAGCTTTATAGACTAATACATAATAATAATAACCTGAAGCAACTTTACAACTGTTCCAATGTCCTCTCCTATTACAAAGGAATACTGTAGCTATCGGATGGCGTAGGAGGGGAGCAACTCTATACCTCTAGTTCCATAGACACCCTAGGGTAGTTACACATACTACAGTGAAGGAAGAAGTATTTGTAATTAATATCAACAGATATGGGCATGAAGTGACCGACAACACCATGTAATTGTGGCCCAAAGCAGGGAGACTTGCAGCTGAGACCAAGGGTGTTGTTTCCATGTCATTGATACCAGGATTGAACCATGAATTGAATATTCACATGACTGGAGTGAGAAGCATTCAATTTCCTCAAGATCAACTCTCTGTAGTCTGAAAGTGTGAGGAAAATGTGTCAGGACACTTTCTGGGCATCCTTTTGTGAAAATGAAACAGATTTCCAAGTTATGAGAAAATTAACACCCCGAATGAAGCTGTTTTGCCAGATGACTTCAACCTTTTCTTTTTAAACACTCTTCCACAATAAGACCTGCATTTTTCTGAGTAACAGTTATAGGCATCAACAGTAATATGCTTTAGCATTTAGCTGGCATTACTAATGAATTTTTATGTGTGACACACTTCTGGATGGAAAACCTACTGCATTAACATTGAAAAGTGGAACCATTTTGACCTGGATTATTTAGAAGCTTTTTCTATACTTATATTTTATAAATACTAATGAAATGTTTCATTGCTTATGTTACAAATTGGCCATGTGACACAGGCATTCACTTCTATATATTTGAGCACAGCACTGAAGAAGATGTGTCGCTGTTTTAGAAAATCTCAGTGTTCTCAGTTGGAGAAAGGGATACTTCTAAAAGTCTGGTCATCCCTACGTAGGACTTGCAATCTTCTGAAAATCTCAATGGTGAGAGTCTGGTGCCATCAAAAAATCTGCCTTCAAATTTCTTCCTGTTTTTCTCTGAAGGTTTTTCAGCAATCTTATATCTCCTTGAAATTCCAATAATTCTGCATTCACAGAGGCTGAATTGATGGTAAATACATCTGCATTTCTCAGTATGTCATGGAGTTCCAGGTAGGCTGAAAAACTCCTTTGATCAGTTATAATAAATGTCATGGTTCAGATAATGTCAAAAATATCCATTAACAATTAACATTAGTGCTGAGGTACATCCCGTAATTTATCATGTCGAATTGCATTCTTGATCAAACATACAGAGATGTCTGACGATACTGGAAAAATATAATTAGCAAATTTGATTGTAATCTATCATAAACCAAATTAACATATGGAAAATGATTCAGATAATGCTTTAGGAATCTAAAGAGAATTCTTATTATGTTAGAATGTCATAAGCCAGACACTGCCATGAAAGGAAAGAAAGGGAAAAATAATTAAAGCATTTCCAGTAAAAAGCACTTTTCATTACAAAGTTCCATATGTCAAAACTGAAACTATTCACAGAAAAGGGTTGGTTTTAGTAAGTCTTAGGATAATTTAAATTCCAAATTGTCAAAATACCTCTTTTTGGTCTTTAAAGAAAAAGTCTTCTTTTCTGACATAAAATTCTTCTTTTCTTCAGCCATTTTCATTAATATATCATGAAAAAGGTTTAAAAAAATAAAAATCAGTTATTAGAAAAAATCATGTTTTGATTATACCAATCTTTTTTATTACTATGACATCACACAGAATTTCTGGTTTTCTTCTCATTGTCCTGAGTGAGCTTTGAAATCTCAAAAATTCCTACAGATCAGAAACCTGCTTTGCATTCAGCTCTTGCACACATGTCGACATTTGATTATCTCAGCATATTGTACGACTAGTTTTAGTTAGGAGTCATGAGACGATGTCAGCATTGTGAAACCTATCCAAACTTCCAAATTCTTTATTTGGGGGCATATTTTTTCAGTGTGTCTTTTCAGACAGATGTAAGTTTTAAATGTTTAACATTTTGCATTCTTTTTTATTCCCTAGACCTTATTACATTATATAAATAGCTATTGTGTGATGTTAGGCCTTTATCATCCAGTGATAGACAGCTGATCCATCAGTGTGCATTTCATGTGCAAATCCTTTCATTTTCTGTTATATACTTCCATTGCTGGTTCCATGATTTTTTTAAATGTAGTTCCTTTGATGTTAAATAAATTAATTTGGTACCACAAGTCATTGACTGTGTTTCCTACATAACAGCATTTAATACGCTACTATTTGACCTCTGGTCTCCCACATGCCAAGAGGAATGTTAAAATTAATTCTACTTTTAGCAAGATAGCAAATCTGGGCTTGGGCACAGTCAAACAGAATTTAAAAAATAATATCCATGCAGGTAGCTTCTCAGCTACTCACTGCTTACTTGGATGTCTTCAGCTAAGACTACAGTGTCATCATGGCCAAAGAGAAACTGCCTCTCCAGTAACAGCTCTGAAATAAGTGCAGGGACTACATGATAAAAGCAAACCCTTAACCTTCCTGCAGATCCTTATCATCAGCCAAACCTAAGCATCAAAGCACTAGTTCAGTGTGCTAAGACTTGAGTCAGAGGCAGCTGTCTGCTGCATCAGCTTCAATTTCAGAGGGAATTAGAAGGCAGGTTTTTGTCACAAGCATGAGAGCAGCCTGTTCCCAAAGCGACTAAGACTTTTGGTGAGTGAGGCAATACCTTTACTGTGTGTTGAGGCAATACACAACCATGTTCAGGGTTACTGGCCGGCAGGTGCCTGGAAGCTCTGGACCAGCACTCTTATGCAGTGCTACATCTTGGCTTTCACCTCCACGAGTCCATGGCTGCTCTGTGTTTGGTTTATTCAGAGCAATCTCCCTGTATGCCATGTAGACCTATCCAAAATGACTGGAAGGAAGGCTTGTATCCCTTTCACCAGCCAGACAATTAACGCAAATGGCTGGTGCCTCTGGACAAGCGACACTGGAACTATTGACAGTTGTCCCACCAACCCCGGGTAATGTTACTCATGTTTTATCTAGAGGGGGACTCAGCCAGCTGCTGCTCACAGGTCAGATACTAAATCTGTTCAGGCATCACATCATTCATTTTGGTGTGGGGCATGGTTCAGAAAACATGGACATGCAGAGCCAGGAATCATTAACATACTGATGCATATCTACCACATTAACGGAGTAAGACTCATGTGCATGTTCAACAGGACAGTTGAGAGGACAGAATGCCGCACCATAGTGCTTTTAGGGCAAACTCTGTCCCTCTCAGATGTCTAACAAGTAAAGGCTTCACATCCTCAGTCTTCCATCCTGCTGAGAACCAATAAGGGTCACCTTGTCACTCACTGACAGATCCTACCGATGGTTACACTTAGCTAAATTAACTTAACTCTGACTTTGACCAAGGTCACTTTCTATCACTCATATTGGAAACCTCAGACTTAATCTGAAAATATTCCATATTCAAATCTGACTGAGTTTTCTGCAAGATCTGGTTAAGCTTGAATTTAGGCTAAAATACTCCCACCCACTCGATAACCTTCCAAATCTTCCTGAAGTCACTCCTGAGGGACAGAAATGCTCTCTTGGCACCGTAACAGCTAATGAGAATTATTAGCAAAATCAGTAACAGGTGACCTCCATCTCTTCCGAATGCAGATGGACAAGTACAGGGCAGGGAGGACATGGCATGATGCATCATTGTGGGGGATGTTCATGTCCAAGTTAATGCAGGTGCTCAGGCTCTGGCTGCCAGCATTTAGGATAAACCAAAATCCCATAAATCCTAATCTTCCTTCATTTTTCTGAGGAATAAATGACTCAACTACAATAAATAGATTATGTAGCATATGCAAGAAGGAAATCAAATAGTTGCTTAATCTGTCATTAGAAGAACAACCATCCAGTTAATCATCTGGGACATTTTTCTGATGGCCTGTAAAAGGACCCTGAACTGTCCTGAATATCACATGGATTCCTAGTGCACTGTATTCTCAACACGCACAATTTCAGCATCCTGTTTCCTAGAAAGAGGCAACATAACAGCCACCTTCAGATTACAGGCATCCAGTTCATGGCCAAAAAGGTTCTAATGCCTTCCGCATCTCCACAATTGCTGTTTTTAATATTGTTTGTCCCTCCAGCTAGGAAATCAGGCAAAAAATAAAATCAAAATACATTGACATTTACCACCCCTACCCCAGAATTTTGATATGGATAGATCTGGCCTTTGCTCAGTACTGTCTCCTCTGAGATACAAGGTCAAGGGCTAAGAAGGTTGGGTACATCTCAGGTTCATGCCAGATAAACAGCTAGCATTAGTTGGTGCTCAGTGTTTAAACCAACCTCAGGACCATGCATCCAAAAGTTGGATCTAAGAAGGCCAGATCAACCTTGTAATGAAAAAGGAGTTTGTTACCTGTTACGGATCTAGATGCCAGGGCAAGCAGGAGCCATAAGGATCACAAAAACAATAGCAGAAAATATCAGTAACTGCTCAGGCTTCATCCGTGTTTCATAGAATCCAAATTCTATATGTAGTTGGATGAAATATGCTGAAGTTTGGCTGCTTCCTGTCATTATGCATGAAAATTCCACCTAGTGATGACAAATATTGAGCCACAAACCTCTGCAGAGTTCAGGAAAGATTTCTTGTTTTCAGAATGTTCTTCTGATGTTACAACAATGTGACTCAAGACTTATTATGTACAGCTGTTTCTTTTAATCTAGTGTACTTAGCTTCAATGTCAATTTTAGACACTCCCCCTGGAGCTAACGAAAAGTGAAGTCTTGATCATTGCCCAGCTTTATAGAAATTCAATGCAAGCAATTATGAGCTGAAGCCTGGGAAGGTCACGTTCATAAGTAAGAGCGAATAAGGGAGCTTAGTGAGAGTGACTACTCTGTGAGCAGCAGGGACAAAACGAAGTGCAGATGAGCCCTGCTGCTCGCTGCCTCCATGGTGCTTGCCAGCCTGATGCCAACCATCACCTGAACTCCAGGGTCCTCTCCCCATGCCATTGCCCAGGAAGCACTGATCCAGGTGATAGCGCTTCTGCAAGTGAACGGGGAAGCAGACACATGAAGGAGCAGGGACAGGGATCACCCCGCAACCCAGGTGCCACTCCAGCCAGCAAAGAGTCTTTCCCTCTCCCACTGGCCTCTCTGTCTTTGATCTGATTGGGCTTTTGAAAGTTTTGGGGTAGGGTTACCTTTTCTGAGGGGTCTTTGGTTGCAAGTTAAAAAAATCCTCATTTCAGTGCTTATGTTATACTGAATTGTTCTGGCAGGAAAGGACTTAATACTTCTCCTCCCATTTTATGTTATCTTTCTTTACCACTGAGTGAAATAAATAACAAACCCCAACCACCACAGGTAAAAAATAGCTTGCTTGTATTTCACTTCTCCTCTTTTATTGTATTTTCTTTTTGCCTTTCTACATCACACCTTTAAAATTCTCCTCTCTTTTTGGAAAAGCTACCAAAAGGTAACATTTGAAATAAGTCATTGTAGTCCTGCAGAAATTGATTAATTCCAAATGAAACAACCTTTGATACGGTATGTTTTTCAAAATAATCCTTTTTTATTCTGCCAGCCCCACTATTCAGTTTTGCAAGCTTGAAATGAAATAGATGTATAGTTTCCCATGAGTTTTATATGACTTCAGAAGAATTAAGATGATTTACATTTTGTTATTTTAATTTTATTTCATTTATTTCATCAGTCTCTAAGGAATATTTTGGTAACTGTCAAATGCCCATAATTTATCACAGTAAAGGACTGGTGAATGGACAGGGGTATCATTTCCCTCTTCTAGTCTAAACCAGAATTGCTAAATTAATATACTGTAAACATGCTGAGATATCTGCTAATAGTGAGTCTTAGATTTAAGTGGTAGAATCCTCAACAGTTTGCCTATGGACATCCTGACTCCTGGCATCACTCACACTGAGGAGTTCGCATGTACCACAGGGAAATGAAAGAAAATTTTGTTTATGGATTTACAACATAAAGTTACTTATGGATTTACAAGTGAGATAGTCATACAAACTAAAAAGCAAATGCAGCAAAGGTCTTCTTGAATAAATTAGTGTGTCCAATTCATGGGGTTGGGTTTTTTTGGTTTGTTTTTTTTTTTTTTTTTTTTTTTTTTTTTTTTTTGTCCAGTCCTTACAGCTGTGCATTTGGACTAAGATGTAAATTGCTACTGATCTGGTAGCATTTCAGATACTAACTGGGAAAAAGATAAAACTAGTAAGTATGCAGCTTATATTTGTGATGTGATTGACAGAAGTGCTGCAAAAGGTAGGGCAGTATAGGTTAGGGGTGACAGCATGTTTACAAGACACATGGCTTTGTAAAAATTATGTCATATATTTTCTTGTTATATTTCATAAAAATTCATTCCATACATCTGCTAGCTTACTACAGGCAGTAAATCAGCCTGTCCTTCCTCATTCTTTTGTTCTGGCACATAACATTTCTACAGTTCATATATATTTTGGCAACTACAGGGATGATATTGAAAAAACAGAGGGAAGTGTCTTTCCATATTCACACTGCTTTATGCCAGGAGACTTGGCATCTAATATTAGACAGCTGATTTCATACTTGACACACATTAGCACTCCCTTAGACCTAGCATCTCTCAACCCATATTTGTCCATTAAATAACTTTGACTCTTTTGTAATGCAAACTAACTGAATGATAGTTTCCCAAGCGTACAGAATTGCTCATTATGTCAGCATCAGTGTCTGATTTGTGCTTTGGGCTCTGGAAAAAGGATTCTGGGCTGGTCCCCTTTGTGCTAGCTGAGTCTTCCTTGAAGGGGGAGAAGAAAACAGAGTGTTTTTGTTTTTACTTCCTTTAGTCTTTATTTTTGTTGTTGTCCCTAAATAGTAGCTTCTACCTCCATGTAATAACAAGGAAATGCAGCTAATTAAATCCAAGGATTGTAAAATATTCAGTGCTGGAAAGGAAGCTGCCACAAAATCCATTTGCACAGCATATTAATGGAAAAAGAGCAAGTGCAACTGGAGAAATTAATAAAACTTGACCAGTGGAATATCTTAGATAAGATTCAAAAGGCTATGGAAATTGTCTAGGCTCTGATGTATTGAACAAAGTGAGCCTCTCAGGCTATGAGTTGGTCCTAAATGAGTAGGGTAATTAAAACCATGATAGCATTTATTCAACACGGATTCATTTAATTTGGAATAGGACTCAATCATTCGTAAGTGCTGTAGAAGTGAGAGCTGCTGGATGTGATTTTATGAGCTGGGTTGGGGAGCTCAGTGTTTTTCGTGTTTCTTTTCAGCTGCTCAGATGTGCATCTTCCTCACTACGCACTGAGGTTGCAGGATGGATTCAACCCAGATGGCATGGATAAGCAGTGGGCAGCTATGAGATCTGCCTCAGTGCACACCTGCAACTGCAGACCATGTGCCAAAGCTGCAGGCACGTTCAGCAGATGGCTGGGGGCATTTGGGGCACGACAGAGCACATGGAGCCATCGTCGACATCTAGACACAGGCAGGTAAGAGAGATTTTCCCTCTCACCCACACAGCCAGTCTATTTGGGGAATTAAAATGCAGATTTAAGAAAAAAAGCCAACCCAAAAATATTTGGTAGAGAAAACAGGACTCTGACACTAGAAATGAAACTCACACAGGTGTCTTATACTAAAGGTTATGCCCAAATATGCATAAGTATCTCTGAATTGCATTAATATTTGCGTATCTGTGTTTGTAGTCCTCTAAAAGTCTTGCTGCTTCTTTTTCTTCTTTAACTTCAGACAGCCACATGCCTGTGAAATGTTTTGCCTGACTTGGGAGGGAAATGCACTCCTCTGCTTTTCTGTGCTAGATTATCAATTATGTTGAAGACTTCTCTGCCTACTAATGAGAGAAGGAGAGGGTGAGCTTTCACTGAGAACTTTTCTTTGAAGTGAAAATCTTCAGTAGAGCCCTCTCATTTCTAAGGACACTATAATCATCTTGATGGGAGAAAAAAAAAAAAAAAAGGATTCTGGCTCTGTACCTATCTTCCTCCCACTCTCCCCCTCATTTTCCCTCTCCTTCTCCTTTATGCACACATGCGCACGCACACACACGTACACATAGTCTCTATGGGCTATGGAAGTAGCAACCTACAATTCATGTATTTTCTGAACTGCATATTGATATCCACATAGGTACAGTTATTTTTTTCAAAATGGCCCATACCTGTAACACACGCACATCAACACTCGCACACCATTCTTCAAGGACTTTACTTTTATTCTTTTCAGTACAGTTTTATGGTTCTGACCTTTATTTTCCACACACATCCTGTCAAAACTTTTGCGAATGAATTTTATAGACACAAATATTTGCTCTAAAGGAATTTGGAATTATAAACACCCACACTCAAGGAGACTTGACTTTAAACATGAATGCTTTGCTATGGAAATACTTGCATTCTTCACTCAGGGAATAAAATCTGCATCTTGTCTGACCGCTTCCAACCAGGCAGTGCAGCCTGAGTTACAATTATGCACCATAATTCCCTGTGATAGAAGTATACTGACAATAATAAATTCAAATGCATTCAGATAAATAATTTTAAAGTAAATGCATATTGCTGGAGGATGCTTAGCAAGCAGAAAAAAGAAAAGCCCGGTAGCTTAATATGTTACTTCTTGGGAATAGCGCTCTCTGCCCTTATGCTGATATATTCTTCAGGAACACTTTAATGCAGTTCCTGCAATTAGTGAGTACTTCGTAATCACCTTTGAGAGAATGAAATCTCTCTGTAACACTCGGGTTGATTTTGCAGGCATCGTAGTGTACATGGTTCTTGTATCAGCAGAAGGAAGGTCGCAGAGCAGGGTGGGAGGGCTCTAAAACATTACCAGGAGGCATCAACGTCAGTCCCCTGTGGCAGATCACATTTCTCCTCTTTGAGAAGTACCAGTGAAATCCTGGTCTCGCTGAAGCCCGTGGGCATTTTGACAGCTGTTCCCCCAGCAATCCAGATCAGGGAACGGCTTCATTTGCATTGTGCAGGGGTGGGTATGCGGGGGCAGAGTCAGGTGCTCCTCTCCTCGCCTGGATGAGGAGGTCACCTCTGAGCTGTGTCCCAGCCTGGGGAGGCAGCAGGCAGCTCTCTCCCAGGCATTTCCCTTGTGCTCTGCACCAGCGAAGCCCCTCCGGCCACTCGTGTTCTGTTCTGTTCTGTTCACCACTCTCCCGGTCACACCCCGAGGCTATGATGTCTACAGGCAAAATGTGTTCCTTTAAATAAGATTAACTGCCTGTGATAGTATGGAGAGATTACCGTGTGGTTTTTAACCCTCTGAGTGTCCTGGGACAAACTCTGTCTATGGGAGCTGTCCCCTCCCCAGCACACAGAGCGCTGCCACCGCTGCTTGCCAATGCGTTTGCTATTGAGTTGGCATGCCGAGAGACATAAAAATGATGACTGAATACCACCCTGATATATTGTCATGCTTGGTAATTATTCTGTCAAGTGCCTTGTAGTAGGAGAGAGCGGTGGAAAGAGCCCTGGACAACTGGGCAAGGACTGTTGTAAACACCTTTGAGCTTCATGTTTGGTAATTGCATGCCTAAAAGAAAGATCAGAGTTTATAAGTCTTATTTCATTTGTAAAATTGGCTGAAGGAAGGAAATATCTAGAAAAGAAATTGTGTGAAAATTTTACTTCTGGTACAGTTTTGCAGGTGTTTGAGAACTTAAAAAGAATTGATGACTAAAAAAAACAAATCAAACAGTTTCAATTTTAATGCATTTTTTTCCATCTCTTTTCTTTCTTGACAAGCTTGAATTTGATAAGAGAGGGTTGCACATTTAAAAAATACATTAGTTGATTACAGGCCACTTCCTGGATCCTATGAATTCCTGCACCTCTTCCTGTTAGTCTGCACTAAGAAATTTCCCTGGTTTTCAGTTTGAACCAAAGAAGGCTTTTATGACATTTCATGCTAAAATGTATTTACCTGAAATAATTGCTCAGAAGTGATCTACAGGATTTAGACTGCTCAGAAGTACTCTATAGGATTTTGACTGTGACAGCCAAAGGATTTAGACTGTGATAGTGCTCTCTGTCTCAAAATACAGAACAAAGAATTTACAACCAAATGGCTCCGTGGTAATCTGATTAGACAAAGCTTGCACCTTATGTATCATATAATGCATAATAATAATACAGCTCTTTGATTCCCTTAGAATTTCTAACACACTCAGGTTATTGTTTCACAATTACTGGAATACTTGGAGTGAAATGTTGAAGACAACTGTACAAAAACTGGGCAGTATTTTTGAGAAATTTAACAAAAATGTAGAAGGGAATTGTGTCTTTCAAGCAGCTGAAAGCAGTCAGTTAATAAGGTGATTTGTTCATTGTTGGAAAGGTGAGGGGAAGAGCATTTGTAAGGCTAACCTTTCATGCAAGGATAAATTAGATTAATGGTTTACAAAATGTTCTGAGTAAAGTAACTCTTTTACCTGCAGGGTTTTATGTAGGCAGGCATGTGAGAAGTCTGTTTGCAGTACTGCAGGGTTGGCATGCACTGCTTATTTAGATTCATACCTGCAAAGCCAGTGATTTCATGCCATCAGAATGAATTTGGAACAGATTTCTTTGCTCTTTCCAAGAGAGATAATTTGTAAGAAGCCCTCCCAGAGGAGGTTAGACTTGTTCTTTCTTTAACCTTCACACCTTTTGAACTTCATGCTTTCGAGGACGATGTTAAAAGGACATTGAAGGACTTTGGTCAAAGCATAAGACCAAAGTCCTCGATTCTCTCTCTATATCGAGCACAGAGATTTTGTGTGGCCTGGAGCTTGTCATCTATCTTTTCTATGTGCCTCAGGTTCACTTGCTCTGAAATTGTAAAATTTGCCCATCTCCTAAGTAGACAGCTGTTTTTAAAACTTCTTTTTACGCTAGGACAGGACATGTATTATGTACAAGAGGGACCTGGCAGCTTTACTTCACTGCTTGTGTCATACTTTCAAATTATCAGATCCTAAGGTGTAAGTTGGGATGGACACAGTCCTCGGAGATGCAAAGCAGCCACATCTTCCATTAATCGAGGTGGCAGCAGAGAGAACTGAACATCTCCTGGGAGAGCCCAGAGAATCAAATCATACTAGAGAGCAGTGTCAGTATAGATACACATACACACATACATATCTACTCATGTCTACACACACATATCAGCCAATTAGCCTGATAAGTCTAAATGATTGTATGTTTCTATGATTCTAGTAGTCTATAAACATTCAGGCAGAATTGTGTTCGCTGTGGGTATAAAATGATTATATAAATCAAGCGTTTCTCTTCCTTGCAATCCCAGTCATTGTCAGAGAACATATATGGAGGTTATCTCCTTAAATATAGTAGGAGCAAAGAGCAGCCAGCACTTTCCCTGCCCTCCGTTTCCAGGATTGCTTTTCCACAGTTCTTACCATAAGAAGCTCTAACTTTCCACCGAGATGAAGGTGACCAGCTTTTCTTACCATCTGTTTTCTTCTTCCGCAGTCTCTGGTGCTGTGGCTTTCAAGAGGTGCAAGGAGACCTCTCAGACCGTGTGCCTTGGCTGTGGCCATGGTTTGCTATGTGGCCAATTGCCTGGGGCAGCAGCTTCTAGAAAATCCTATTCTTTCTTACTACAAAGGGCTTTAATTGTCCTTTCCGCTCAGTCATAAATGTGTCTTGCACATGTGGCAGGTTGAATACAGTCTCTGGTTGTACAGCAATGAAATTGTCTTTAGATCGGAAATGCCCATACATAATAAGCTATAATACTTTCTCACATTTTGTTACAATAAGCTTGACACAAACTTCAAAAAATCATTAAAATGTACCATAAAATACTTTACAGATTATAATTTTCTCAGACATGGGACCTGGCCTGGCCTGGCTCTCATTCAAGCTCAACTGGTGGCACTTACTCTGATCTTATTTGATCTTATTTTTGTTAAACAAGAGCAGAAGGAGTAAGAAATTCAGAGACACACATTCAGACTGGTTCAGTAAAGAGGGTTAGACCCTACACGGAGACTTTTCTGTAAGTATCATGGAAAAGGACCTCAGAAATGTTCAATTACATTTAAACACACCGTGATAGGATGCCATCTAAGGCAATCACTCCCTGCATGCTGTTTTCAAGCCAAGCACCCAGGGATGAGTCTTAAGTGGCAAAAAAACTACTGAAGATTGGGATAGGAAGCCCAGCCGTCTCAGATTGTCACACTTGCACAAGAATACAACAGTGGCCACTGCTTAATGGTTTCCTGAGCACCTATTGGAGATGAGTATCAAAAAGATGTTCACTGCTTTTTTTGCAATAACCCTTTTGAAAAGAAGAGTCAAAGAAGAGGATTGGTCATTGTTACAGGGTAAGCCATGCTACACTGTAGGATGAGCCTCTGAATGTATATGGTCTGAGTTCATTCAACTCCCCATAACTCTGTAAATGCTTTCCCTTCTAATTGAGGGAAGAACATGTTCCCTGTTTCTTTTCCTACTAGAATAATTACAGTATATTAAGACACACCAGGCAGGTCAGAGCAAAGCCTGTTTGGAGTTTGCATTTCAACTGCACATTATGCACTTGCATTGTAATATATTCATACTGACAGCATCGTTATGGTGAATTAATCTAAATTATGTCTAGACATATATTTACAACAACAAGCATCACAGAGACTGGTGGCTGACTGCTCAGAGGAATTAAACAAGAAAATCCTAGGCTTAAACCTTACAAATAAATAACTAAATTGATAAATGGAGGAATAAATGAGTTTAGGCCATGCTTCAGGAACAATACCAAAATCTTCTCCCTAGAATTTTACTAGTTTACATGTTCCTTCGCCAGTTTACCATCTTAATTATCATCCCTTCTGCTGCAGGGACATAACCCTGCTGTAATGCTATCGCATGCTCAGAAGCCCAAACAGGGGGAGTGCTGGGAAGTCACAGAAAGTCATTGGAACCATTACATGATTTCTGCTTCTGTGCAGTAAAAGTGCCTGGATATACCCACACTTCGAAAGATTATCGTGAGTCTCCGATGGTTATTTTAAGTTGAGTGTGTTGGGAAGTTTAGCTATCATTTTAACGTTAGTAAAGTGAAAGACAAATTAGCATTGTTCCACCACTAGTGGTGATGGGGGGAGAAGGAGGCTTGTAGTTCATACTGTTATAATTTATTATTTGTAAGGCAAAGGCTTTAGGAACAAGGTTGATGATTGCTTTTAGCACTTTCCACCTACAGATAATCATTTTATTACCCAGTTGTAATAAATCCACAACACTGCCAGTGTATCATGTAATTAATTGTAATTTTATAGACTGACTATATACAGTACTTCATCTAAACTCACTGCAGGGTAGAAGCTTGCAACTGCAGGGCAAGGGACAGCATATGAGAGGTTTGGTGTTTTGCCAGTGGCGGTAGCCATGACTCTCAGGAGAGCTCTCGGGGCAGCTGGGCATGCAGGAGATATCTGACCCAGCGTCTGTGCAGCCTGAGGAATCTCCATGTTATCAGAAAGGACCATGCTGCTGTGTCACGACAGCATTCCCCTGCAGCGACATGAGGACAGCAAGTTCCCAGCTCCCAGGGAAATGAAGTACTTTCTCCCCTAGCATGGGGCTAGTGACGGGGAGGGACTGCCTCTGCCAGCCCGTTTGGTTTTGAGATGCCATCTGTCTGCTGTAAGACAACCTTCTTGTGGCCGCCCAGGAGGGCTGGGGTTGGGCTGAGGGAGGAAAGCGGGCTGAGCCCAGGCAGCGGGGGAATTAGATGCTGGACAAGAGAAATGTGAGACCAGAGAATGCTTCAGCACCAGGGCTCTGCGTCTCCCAGTGGGCTGGAAAGCACTAGTGATTTTTACATTTGAGGAGACCCACAGCAGTAAATTCAACTCCTTGACATGCCTTTTCTCTCCATGGGGAAGCATGAAACATTAGCATGGGCAGAGCCTTCAGTAACACGTCTAAACAGCTTCCAGCCTGGAGAAGGCTTTCACTCGTCTGACTCAGAGTACGGGTAGAGTTACTGTCTGTGCAGATGTGCCTGCAGATAAAGCAGGTGGAAACAGAGCAGTGCAAGTATTGTACATGTCCTACAGAAATGGGGCTGAGGTAAGAGTGATAGCAACACAGAAAGGTCAAATTAATTTCTTCAGATTGCCCAAGGGGTCCATGCCAAACCTAGCATTTGAACCCCGGCACCTCCTAAATCCCGGGTGAGCAACTGTGAGTGTAGTGGAGGTTTACCTTCAGAAACACTTTTGCTGCTACCTTTAGCAAGTGCTTTAAGCTCTCCGTCAAAAGTGTTTAATAGTTATTTAGAAAGCAGAAGTAGACACGTGAGCGTATGACGTTAGTTGGCCACTGCTAGAATCTGGCTTGCATTTCTGGTCCCTGCTGGTTAAGGGAGGCTGAGGAAACACTGCAGAGGTTTCAAAGGGGATCCACAAATCTGACTTGTGGGCTGCCAAGCAGACTGTAGGAGGGGAGACATAATTACCATGATTTATTCAGTTTACTGAAAAAAAGAACCCTGAGGTGATTTGGGTGTTTTGTACAAGTGTTAGACGCGGGATGGATATCTGAGAGTAGAGAGCTTTTAAACTTTTTACTGACAAAGGCATGACAAGATCCAATCACTGATAAATGTCCTTTGGTGGGAGAAACTCCAAATTACAGCCTGCAATCAGTGGTAAGGCCTCATGTGATTGCCTTCAGGCTATGAAAGAATTCCTTCTCTCTGCCTCCAGGATATATTTTGATTACTTCCCTGCCCACCTACCACTTTCTGATGGATCAGACATTGGTCACCAGTTGGAAACAGGACAGCAGTGGAGTTAGACCACTGATGGAAGGCAGTAAACGTAGTCTCAGCTTCTGCTTTGTGTATCTTCCTCTGATGTGCAGTGTCATGCCAATGGTCAGATTTGGGATAGGAAAAGCATTTTACTCCAAAAGGTAGTCACGCGGGGATCCTGAGCGTTTTTTCCTTTATCTTCAGCAAGGAGTGCAGTTTGCAGGCTGGAATTCCTCACTGTCCTAGGGGCCTTGACGGTGCGGATACTGGGTTCTCTCTTCTTTGCACCTGGTGCATAGCATTTTCTCCCAAGAGCTGAAACACTTAGTGTAACTGTAGTCTTTGGGACATGCAGGACTTCAAACGATTCTCTCAGGCCAGTAAAAGGACATCACTACCCAAGTGAAACATTTAACATAAAGTCCCAGAAAGTCCTTCTCAGCCACTGCTCCATCCTGGCAATGCCCAAACTCCTCATGCAAATTCCCCAGCTGGCAGCAATGAGCAGCTTGAAGCCTATCTCACTTCTGTTCCCCACCAGGATCAATAAACTGGAACTCTTTCTGCTCATGTCCCCTGAATAACTTAATTTACAGGTGTTCTGAGAAGGCCCAAAACTGAGCACGCTGCATTCAAAATGCAATGGCAATTGCTTTTAAAACATAGCTGGAGAAGAAGGTCTTTACGTACCTGGTGAAGGGTGAAAATGCCCAACCAAGTCATGGTCAGTTGACAGAGGTTCAATTGTCTTTTCTCTGGTTGGAGGAATTTAAATTCCACATTTCCAGAGGAAGAAATCTCTGCTTCTGCCACTCCCTCAATAATTCTAGTTACAAGGGCATTTTACAAGCAGGTAAACATCAACATCAGTCATGGTCTTGAAGAAAAATGTAATGTCCACTCACTCTATTTGAAGGAAGAGCACTGACATATCCTTTCTAATGTAAATCAAGGCCTGGGAATAATGAATGAAAGCACTCAGATACCCACGTGAAAGTGGAGTACAGGTTGTCAGAGTGTTCCTTCAGGTTGGCTTCCCTCCCGTTCTACCCACTCTGTGGCATGCAGTGCTCCCCTGCACTGTACGAGAAGCCTATCGCAGGACTAAGCAAATAACTATGAGCTTGTGCATGGTAGTCTGTCTGTGGACCCGAAGCTTAAGGATTTCTAAAATTTCCAGCCAGATAAGAGAGAAACAGAGAAAGGCTACACCGGAAGAAGAAACCTAAAGCTATTTTCACTTCTGTAAACTGCCCATGAGAAATATCTGGGCTTTTATAAAACTTTTTGTAACAAATGAAGTTATTCTGTGAGCAGCAGAAAAAAATAAATATTCAATGTAAAACAAGAATTATTGCCATGCTTCTTTCATTCACATTTTCAGCTTTTTTAAAAATGGAAACACATCTAACTGAGCTATCTGTGTATGCAGCTCTGTTTCCCCTTATGTTTTGAACTTGTTGATTTGAGCCAAATTCAAGATAAGAATAAAACCCTCAAACATTTTTACTGCCAGAACAT
This sequence comes from Aramus guarauna, assembly GCA_013400195.1. Lineage (NCBI taxonomy): Eukaryota > Metazoa > Chordata > Aves > Gruiformes > Aramidae > Aramus > Aramus guarauna. The sequence continues at coordinate 199,458 of VXBL01004964.1, forward strand.
TATTCTGGAGGGGAGTTGCAAGGTGAAAAAGTTCAGGGGAATCTGGAGAGGGGACAGAAGATCTTAATATTGGTCTGTTAAATCAGCCAAGAGACACAGTCCTGTATGAAACCTGACTTCATGTTTTGTATTCATTGCTTTTATCTGACTTTCTTTCTGCAGATAATATCCACACTTTCTGAAAGTCTGAGCCTCACTTATAAAACCCTCTAATAGCTGCCTGTTCTTGTGACCCTTGCAGGAACTTTGCAGGAACAATATATCTGAGAGTTGTCAAATTCGGTTCAAATCACCCAACAAGTTCTGTAACTACTGAAGAGGAAAATGTATGCAGGGTGCAGTCCCAATAGAAATGGGAAAGCTTGCAGTCCTGCAGCCATGAACAAACTACCTGATATTCAGCCAGAGCTAATGAAAGGAGAAGAAGGGCTCAAGCTACTTGACTTACTCCAACATATCCCCCTTAAAACAGCAGGTTGAATCTCAGGCTAGTAGAAACTAGTTTATTGCTTTTAAATGCTTCAATTGCCGCTTGTGATTCATGAATAGAAGAGCGGGCTACAGCATGCAGGGAGGTTTGTTTGGTCAGCTGTGAGCCTGAGCAAGCCCAGGCTCATGTAGCCAGTCATCACTTTCTCACTGTTAATATACCCATGCAGAGCTCGCTGTTGTTGTTCTTGGGAAGAGCGGGCGAGGATGAAGGGAACATGTGGATGAAATACAGTTCCAGGACAGCAAGTGTCATTTGATCAGCATGTGGAGAGGCATGGCAGAAGAACATTTTCAACATGCTATCATACATAGAGATCGCTATGTCCTGATTGCCTGAATATTACAGACATATTTAAGAGGTGGCAAAGTGATAATTAACTTTCGTGTCCAACATTCTGGGGTGAGAATCTTGGTACTGAGCTTATTCATTCATGATGGCCAATGTGCATTCATCAAAAAAAGGCACATTTGTTCTTTTTTATCCAATTTTTCTGTGCCCTTATGTATTTCAAAAATTCTTAACATCTTACAAAAATTAAAAATCTCATTTTCTAGGCAACATAATCGAAATAATTATAGCAATTTTATTTTTGCAAAAATTATGTTTGGTATCTGCTTTTGTGGTACACATATAACCCATCCTACCATGTAACAGAAATTTATTTTAAACAGTGCATAGTTATGCAGCTCATATGAGGTCTCATTCTATTTTCAGTTATTAGCCATGAAAGCTACTACTGTACAAGCTATCGGGTGAGTGATAACCATTTGGTGGATAATTGCATAACTTACATTAACTCGGTGCCACATGTCAGCTAAGGCATGAAGCGTGTGCTCAGGAGTAGCTGTGTGTCTGATTGCAGTGCGCTATTAGACTTCTTGCTGAGGAAATTTCTGCAGGCCCTATTTGCATTTACACTAATGGCTTTCTACACTGTTAAGGCAGGAAAAAAGGAGCCTTAAACTGAGTACAGTCTTCTCATATTCTCTCCTCTTGGTCCCTCCATACTTCCTGAGCCATGTGATTGTAATCTACATATCTGAATATTGGTCAAGAACATCTGTATGTTTTCACACAGATGATTAAATCACTGCAAGTGCACACATGCAGCACAGACAATCTCTGCACGCTCAGTAGTCATATATATGCTGGCATGTTGGATTTACTGCTTAGGTCTGACCCACAGTAGAGCAAGGATGCAGAGCAAGTGCACAGACATAGCAGATGGATCAGACTCTGCAGATGCCTCACAATACTGTATATTCCTCCTGGCTGGGAGATCCCTGACCCCAGCAGAGATCCTCAGTACTGCAGCAATAGATGAAGACTGGGACCAGGTACGAAGAAAGGTGAGTGTATATGATAGTACAGCAGTCCCACAGTGATTAACTCAATATAATATAAATCAATTTAACATTTCACTCCAAACTGCTGGAATATTACTTTTGGCATAATGCACTGCACTTCCCTCTGTCTTTGCAGCCAGCCTGCAGCTCCCCGTGATGTTGAACTGCCTATGTGTTTGACAGCCGTGTTACCTTCCCCAACATCTGAGTAGGCATTTCCTTCACTCCCTAACCAGCCACTTGACAAGCAGCACAGCAAGAAGATGAAAAGGCGGTGCTTTTATGAGTAAAGGATAGACAACTGCAATAAAAGCTGCTCCTTTTACTGATGACGAGCCTTTCTGGTAGACTCAGCTAATAATGCTGCAATGCTGAAAAGCTGGAAATTATCAAAAAGGAGGAGCTGTGCATCTGACCAGCTGCGGGCAGCCCGGGAGGTAAATTCATAGCTGCTGGGGCTGGCAGGTGGGGCATGGCAGGGAGGGATGGACATGAAGAAGTGGGAAGGGGAAGGGAAGAGAGAGAAGCCCCCATAGAAACACCAGTACGCTCCAATAAAACCTGAAGCCACGACCCCCAGGCAGAGGTTTGTTTTTCGGAAAGCGCGGCACGCGGCTGAGTGCAGCGGGGTTGCTGTCGGTGCTGCCTGGCAGAACACAAAGAGCTCCTTGTCGGGCTGCCAGTGACTTGTCCCCAAGTGCTGCAGGCCCAGCTTTGTTTTATGGTCTTAATCGCTTGATCGCTTGCCTGTCAGTTTATCCTGCCTGCGGTCAAAGTGATTTTAGCTAGAATTGAACTAGCTCAGCTATTAAAAAGAAGTGTTGGGTGTGGGGAGCGAGCAATGGCTCAAGGCCCGTCAGGGCTGCGTTCTCCCCCACGGGGCTTCCGAGGCCAGGGAGGCACTGCCGGGCGGGCAGCGAGGCCGCACGGCCACGCTCTGCTCCAGCAGTGTGGGGAGCCCAGCGGCAGGTCTGGCCTGCTCCATGTAGCCTTTCCAACCTCCTTCAGCAATGACCCCTCTCCTAGCTGCCCCGGTGGGGTGGGCCTCCCCCAAGGCTGGCCCTGCACCTCCATCCCAGGGCCCAGCTCCTGCCTCAGCCTGCCCAAACCACCTGCACCCCGTGTGGCTGCAGCCTGTACCCCAGCCCGCGCCATGGCTGCAGAGGCCTGCGCGGCACAGCGCCAGCGCAAGCTGCCCTGGCGTGGGGCACCAGCTTCTCTCAGCATCCCCATGGCAGGGGCGGGAGGAAGCATGGGGGCTGCCAGTGGTGGTGGTGGGGAGAGTGGAGGTGGCGGGGTGTGGCTTCAATTAGCCAGCTTGGGAACCAGTTGTCATCTTAACAGCCCAGTCTCTGCACTCAGATAAAAGCACTGCCGCTGCGATCAGCAGGAGATAACGGCAAGCGTTAGCCAAGGGGCCGAACTTGCGTGTCCCTGCTGCTCTGCAGGGCCTCTGCAGGGATGGGACAGGGACAGCTGAGCGCTGCTGGCACCTCCTCACCCCCTTGCAGACATCTGTTTGGGGCCAAGGGGAGTCACGTCCCAGGAGTGCCCCTTCCTTCCCTTACAGTCAAGGCAAGTCTGAAGGACTATCTTAGATGCAGAGATGCTCCTTGCAGCACCAGTGCACAAAGCTGCAAGAAGGATCCCAGCCCTTGTTTTAATTTTCTGTCAGGTTGACTGAATCTTCCCAGCAAAACGATTTGTGGAACCAGCAGCTGCATCTTATGGATGTCTTTGAGCAGAGTTTCTTTTTAGGACAGGCATTACATTCATACAAAAGTGCAAGGATTTGCATTAGTATTGAGCTCTCTCAGCTCCCAGTGAACTCAACAAGACTTGACCAAGGACAACACTCCTGGAAACAGGAGGCTTGTAAAAAACTGCCTAGCTGTCAGCATCACATCGGGAAACACTGTCCTCTGTATAGGTCACCTACACAGGCATGGCTGCTCTGGACAGGCTGCAGCCTTTGGCCAGACCTGACAGTACATAGCTCTATACCTTTATGTATGGTTAATATGTGAAGCTGCCATCAGGGATGCGGGGCAAGGCAAAGAGAAGACTCAAGTGTGTGTAGCAGGCTGTTTTTCTGTCCTGCCAACCTCTCTCCCTTGATCTCCTCGCCCCTGAATGCACAAGCCGTCCTGGTTTGCACACCCCCGGCATGCCAAATTTGAAGGAAGTCACACTAGTTTTCAACTTTAAATCCAGTTGCACCTGTTTATCTTTCCCAGTGAGTGTATCAGCACCAAACGTATCCTCATGCATCTCGCCTCCACCACCTCAACAGGATATCTGCCACTGCCACTCATAGCTGAATGTAGGCTATTCTTCCTCAGATGGCTCTAGAAACCCATTTAAGAAAACATATTTAATAATACTTCCTCTTCTTTTTAAAGTTTTTATTTGATTTTGGTTTCAGCTTTTTCTGTAGGATCTTAAGGTGGGTCTGTCAAAATGCTTACAATTTTAGTACCACTGACTCTCATTGAAAGCACAAGCTGAGTTGCTAAATTCCTAGACACATTTAGTACGTGAAATATTCATTTCTATTTAGTCCATTCTGCATAGGAATGAATACAGACAGGATAGATGTACATGGCACAGGAGAAGACAATAGCTTTGACTGCACCTTACTTCTGTTGGGTTTATGCTCTGCTGGCCAGTGGTGTGAAATGGAAATCAGGGCAATATCCCCACCACAGGAAGCCCAGGAAAGCAGCTGGATCACCCCAGGATGGTGAAGCCATGTTGTGTCAGGCACAGGTGGTGGCTGGCAGGTGCCACCTCCTGCAAGGTCCCAGGGACACACGGTCTCTCAGACGGCAAATCTCCAGCTGCCAGGGCCTCTCCTACGTACCCTAGCTCCCCACGCTGCAGGCAGCCGGTCAACCTGATCTGTGACCCACTGACCAGCTGCACCCGGTGGGTGGGATTGCAGCAGCAGGGTGCTGCTCAGCAGGTGTTTGTGATGCAGGGCATTTGGGAGAAGGGAAGGGATGAGAAAAGGAGAAAAGGCAAAGCAACCAACATCTGCTTTCCCAGTCTCATTTCAGCATGTGAGACCTGACATTTGTTGGCAGCATGATTATATAGGGACTGAGTGTGATGATACAGATACTGCAGGAAGGATCGAGAGAGTCATGCATCTCCCTTCACTCTGTGTGATTTGTTTCACTGGGAGCTACTCCAGTTTTTAATGAAATCAGATGGTCAAAGCAGACTAGGGGGATCTGAGAATTTGTAGTTAAATTGAACAATTTCTACCTCTTATGTTAAAAATAGTTTTGCTGTGCTGACCTAAAAGCTAGGTTTTGTTCATCAAATCATTTATTCAGATCTATAGTACACAGGATAATTAAAATTTAAGAGTTAATAAACCAGCAATGATCTAAGCATAAGTCTATAAAGAAGGCAGGGAATGAGATACCTTATATCTCCTCTTAGAAGTCATGACTTCTATCACATATAATTACTTTCCCCTGTGGTGTGCATGGAAAAGACCTGTTTCTAAATGAGGACATTTTCTATTAAAAACAGCAGGAGAAAAGTTCAGACACTAAGGGCTTCATCTGTAAGGCTGATTTTCAAATGAAATCAGCCCCAGTCTGGCAAAGCAGTGGTGCAAATGTTTATTTATGAGTGTGTGAATAGTTCTGTTGCCTTTAATGCCATCACTTCTGCTCCAGAAGTTAGGCATGCCCTTAAATGCTTTGTTCGAGCAGTCCCAGAGCACTGGCTGGAGGCTTCTTCAATGGGCAACACAACTAGGAATCATGGACTTCAAAAAAGTGCCAGCAATAGACAGCTCCCCAGATCCTGGCTCCTAGCTATTGCTCTGGCAATGAGATGACTGGCAAGCGGTCTGTGAAGGAGGTAGGACTTGGGGAGATGGAGTGCAGAGATTTGTAGAGAGTTGTGTGTGCATCGAAGGGGAAATATGCTGAGGATGCATTCCCAGGGGTGGGAGAGTTGAGCTGTAGGGCTCTTCATGGGACTGGCACAAAGTGGATTGTAGGGCTATGTGGAAAGGTGGTGGACTCATCAGAGGTGGACTGTGAACCACACCTGGGGTTGGGAGAGAGGTGCTGTAACGTTTGGTGGAGGTCTGTGGTGGGGCACGTGGGGCAAGCTGCAGAGCTGGCCACGGGGAAGTAAACTGAGGACTGTGTGGTAAACTCCCTGGCTAGCAGTGGCAGCTGTAGAGCAATATCTGCGGATTATTTCTCTTACTGTAAATCCTGACAATTTTTACTTCTGTTCCTTTCAAGGTAAGATTCTGCACAGATTGCAAGCTGACGTCGTCATCTCAGTAGCATAGATTAATCATGCAGGATCCAACTGTACATGTGGGCAGTTTCTACAGCCTCTTGAGTTCTGGAAATGTAGCTTGCATAGTGATCAGAGAATCAGATTGCTGTGGAAACTGCTTCAAGAAGCTCTTGCACTTCAGATAAGGCAATGACCTAAATGCTCTTAAGGGTACAAGGAGTGGCTTGTGCTGTAACCAAGTCCGTCAATGAAACTGCACTTGAAAACAGACCTGAGGAAACAATACAGATTTTTTCTTCAGTAGTCATTGTTTGATTTTTTGAAACGAATGGATTGCGTTTCCCCTTTCTTACAATCGTCAGCTTCTTACACTTCAGTTTTCCCCCAGCCCACCTGGCAACAAGGAATGAAAGCCACTATTTGGCTGATACCTCATGTCTCAATGTAGAGGATATCTTCCCTGTCTGATTCTGGATTTGAGAAAGCAAGTAAGTAGGGGGGGGGAATAGGAAGATGGCTTCAGAAAAATATCAGTTTACTACTGTTCTCTGCCCTCCCCATTGAAGAAGTGTCTTCTTCTGCAGACAGCCATCCTATCTGGAGTCCTGGTGATTTGTCTGTGTCCTTCTTGTTTCATTCAGAGGATGAATGGCTAGCTTGCCCAAGCAGCTCCAAGGAAGCAGCACAATTTAAGTGTTGACAAGACATCATTTGTCCAAAAACTGAAGAATCTGGGAAACATATGGCAAAAGCATTAATGAGTAAGCAGTGAACAGAAGATAAGAATAATACTCATTGAAAAGCACTTAGTGCAAATGATTTGTTGAGCTCTGTTTGCAGTAAATACAAAGTTTAGATAGATGTATATACACACATGTGTGTACATCAACAACAATGTCTGCTCTTTCAAGCTGCCTGCCTATTCACATGCCATATCAGCCTATCCAGCAGGGTAGCAACATGAATGTTGCCTGAATTTCATTTCACTGAATGAATATTTTTGGGCTCACTTGGTCTCTTGTTACTTCCTACCTCTGGCAGGAATACATTTCAGAATTCTCATTACTTCAAATGCCACGCAGAGACACAGGCTGTTAAAACAGGCTATTTCTGCTTTTCTTTGCTGACCTAGAAGGACAAGAATAAGTGCTACCAGGACACCCTGCCTGGGATCACTTAGCTGAAAGCAATCAGCCGGCATCTGAGCTTTTTCAGCACTGTTGTTTGCATGCAGGTATACTTTGCTTCCAGCCTTTGAGGAGCAGTGCACATAAGGCAGGCCTTCACAGTGATGTGGGTATCTTCACCTGGAAGGAACTGCTTGCCCATCAGCTGTTGCTGGAGTTATCAGAAATCAGCTAAACTCCAGACTTGTATGAAAAGGCACCAAAGGTGACAATAACATGTACCCCAATGCCCCCCCTAATGACTCTTCCTTTGGGATTCATGAGACAGAACGGACTGAGCTCTGCAGGGCTCCCATTTTATGGTACTTTATAACTGAGCTGGTTTGGGACTACCATTGTAGCTGAACTTGCATTTTTTTACCTTTTGCAGCCTGGTGGAGGTGGAGATTACATAGCTAGGTGAAACCTGAGTGTGGATGTGGGGGAGAAGAAAGGCAGTGCAGTCACAAGACTGCCGCTTCATATGACAGGGAATACGTGTACAAGGGAGGCTGGGAGCAGAAAAGGGCATGAGCCCTCACATTTGTGTTAGAGATCTGCATCACTGTACCATTTGGTATCACGATGACCCCAGCTTTCCTGGGGAAAGCACCTACTTTCAAAGCAGTTGGCAATGGCCCTCATATTCCAGCAATTACTCTCAAACAACCCTGCTGAGATACTGCAATAAACTTCTCTCCAGGTTTGGGTCACAAATGTTTACCTTTGTATTGAAATACCAGTTCTCCTACACACACTTATGCACTTCCACACATAGACATGTACACACAGCTACATAAAGAAACCAAGCAGTATTTTAGCTTTGTAAGAAAAATAATTGTAGAGATCTGGAAGAGTAGGAGAAGAGGCCCCCCAGCCTGGGGGTCATGCCTGGACCCTCCCTGGGTCCTGCCATAGGTAGATATGTAGGCAGATAGCTTGAAGAATCATTCTCTCCTATCTCTCCTTCTCTGCCTTTTGATTGCCCACAACTATCTCTCATTCAGTGCTAGCAAAATCACTATGGATCTATGCACAACTAGATGGGGAGGATGGAGTGGGAAGGGAGAGGTTGGCACCCTTTCATTTTTCTACAAGTTAGTTTTACACCTGTGGGACCTGGTTTAGTGCATGGGTGCAGGTGCAGTAGAAGGGAAAGAAAGTGGCAACAAGAAATTGAATGTGAGAGTGGACAGGATTGCATCTTTCCGGTGCATTTCTAGTTTAAAATGACCATGAAATCTATGGCCTTTCTGTAATATATTATCTCAGGAAAATGTATAATTTCCACTCTTCAGGCTAAAACTATTGGAAGAGAATGAAAAATAAAGCTTCATATTGGAAACTCTAACTTTACTATGCAGGAATCACTTCCACACATCCATGCATCCATCCCTCCCTCCCTATCATTGGTGTAGTATCTGAATGCATCTTAGTACTATCTAGCTCCCATTTCTCAATGGACTTTAACATTAGTCTTTTTTCTCATGCAAATAGAAAGTAGTCAGATTCTCTGATGAATTCCAGATAAGTAGCCAGAGAATGGCATGGGTCTATGATTTTATTTTTTCTCAGCTGCTGTTATGTTCTTAATGTAGGAAAACAAAGGTGGTGATAGAAGGGGAGGAGTAAGGGATGCTGAGGTCAGCATTTCAGCAATGCCCTTGAATTCTTGTTTTACCTGCTCACCTGTAATTGTAGCTTATCAGAAGCACATCAGAAGCCTCAGGTAGAAATACAGATCACTGGGCTTGAAAAAATGAAGCCATGGGCTCCCAGAGTGTACAAGGACAGAACCAAGACTGCTTTGCAGAGAACATAGTGAAATACATTAGGCTCGCTCTTACAGAGATAAATCCTTAAGCTGTGCAGAGGAATGTCTTAGAAACTTTCAGAGTGCTTCTCTCCTCACTTCAAATGCTTATTTCTAAAATTGGAAAAGAAACTCTTTCTCCATCTGCACCCACTCCTCTGGCTTATGGCTAGAAATGCCTGCCAGGATAAATAGACCCTAATTCTCAGTTTAGTGAAGTGAGGCACCTCAGTGCACTTGAGGATCTGGGCTCCTGCATCAACTCTGAAGATGGGCTGTCAGAGTACTTGCTCAACATGACATGGTGTTTCACAGGGGTTCCATGTAGCCCTCAAACGACTTCAGTGATTCCTGAATAGGGAGGTGTATTGAGATGAGCATGTACAGCTCTGCCAATGCCTGAGAAATTCAGTATACAGCCAAAATGAGCTCTAGTCATTTAATAATTTATTTAATCTGGAAAAATCATGAAGGCTGTGAGTATTAGGAATTCAAGACAATTCCCACAAAGCATTCCATGTCTCCTCATAGAGTGCTGGAAGGGAAAGAGCATGATACAAGACAGTACCTATGCTACAGATGGCCTTTCAAATGTGGTGCAAGGCTGACATGATTTAGAACAGATTTATGTCTTCCAAAGAGGGAAAGTCTGCAGGAAATATGAAAACTTCTGGAATTCTCTCAAATGATTCTCACTTCTCCATCAAGTGTTTATTTACAGAAGTATTGCTCCAGGGATAGACCGTTCAGGGAAACAAACAACAAAAAGAGGAGTAATTTGTATCATGTGATGAGAAGGTAGCCTTATGACTTCTCACACTTCCTTGATTATCTTGCAGAATTTTAAAGTAATAATCAGTATGTAAAAGACAGAACCATCACATTTTGTGTGCTGTAGATTCCAGCGTGCCAAGACAGTGGTGTGCAGCAATATAAATCATCAAGACACTGAGAACTTGTCCCTGTGTCTTCAGCGACATGTATCATTCAAACCATGAAAGGTACATGACTTCAGCTGGTTAATCTGAAGACAGGATCTCATAAGACTATTTGTCTTATCAGACCAGAACTAAGAATGAATGATCCATACAAATACCACAAAACCATGTAAAACACTATGCAAAATTAATCCCAATTCAGTCTGAACTAAAATGAAATTCTGAACCATTTCCTGAAAGTGATTCAGCTAAGAACTGTGATCTAAACACCCGCTCTTTCCATATGCATTCTCTCTCCATATCAAACTATAATACTCAGTTTGGAAGCAGACTGTGTTTGAATAACTGGAAGCAGATGTCCTGTAGGAAAGGTCTGCAACCATACAGTAGAACATTCCCTTTCAAAATCTTAAAATTCACATGCAAAATAAGACCTTTACAGGAATATTACTATATTCGTTAATGTTTAGAAAATTTCACATCACTACCATGTTGTAGCAACCCTGCTTGCAGACTGTGTTTCAATGGATCACAGTGATGCACTTCCAGATTTAAAGATTTTGTATGTTCATCCCCATCCTCTCCAAGCTTTGAAGAAGTGCATTCCATACTTTCCGTTGCTGAGATAACCTGGAAAAATGCGCATTCACTTCATATTGTACAACCTATTTGGCTGCAAACTGAGTTTTACCAAAATGCTATTTGTCACAGGGTAACAAAGCTCAGGTTTGAGAAAAGCAGCCTGGAGCCTCATTTTCTATCCTGCCTGGAATGACAAAATGCATAAATTTACCAGGAAGGTTTAGAGACATCATAATCAGCAGCTCCTCTCCAAGTGGCAAACATGGCTTTCATGGGCTCGCAGGAGGCATCCTGCAGATCCCCACCCCCTCCTTCAGATCAGTGTCCAGCCCCGCTCCAAGCTCTGATAAGCAGCAGATTATTTCCAGACTTTTACATGCCAGAGATATCACCTGGGTGTGGCACCATAGAACTTCATACTTAATGCCATCATGACCTTGTATTTAATAACTACATTAAGATCGTTGGTAAGTATGCGCAAAGTCCAACAAGTACATGCTCAAAGAAACATTGCCTCTGATTCCTGATAAATGAACAGAGCTTGGTCACTCAGGTTATCTGCTTTTCCCCCTCTTCTGTCCTCTGAGATTTTATTTAGTAGCCAGTGCTTGCAAGACGGCAATTGTCTGGAGAATTATGATTGCTTGTAGATAACATTATTTAAAGTGAAGATCCTGAGGCTGAAACAAAAGGGGGAAGGCCTTTCAATTTTACAAAATGGACATATGTCCCCATTGTGTTTCTTTTTTCACTAGATGATATTCTAATAAACTGGATGTTTTGCTATGAGCACCAAGAACCTAATCCAATTTTCACAAAAGGCAATGGAAAAAAATCCTTTTATTTTTCATGGGGCTCAGATTCTGCACCAATTGTGTTTTGTATCTCTGCCTAGCAGATAAATGAATAAAATGCTGCAGATGTGGTTTTAATTGTCATTAGATGTTCTTTAGATTGTGTTATTCATCTGTTCAGCCCAATTATATCATTAGAACATCTGTTTATTCCAAATTTGTTCCTTTTGGATACCTTTTCATCTCCATTTTGAAACCCTGAAAGTTGTTCTCCTTGATGAAAAGGAAGAAGTCTAATTTTTAATGCTGTGGAATTATAACAGGAAAAAAAGAAGTAGAATAGTAACACAGTGTCAGGGACAAAATATTTCTGCTTCTGAAATATGGAAGAAAATTATTTTTTTCAAGACAGTGTGCTTCTGTCTTGTATCTACAATTTAAATATCTTGCGACTTAACTATTATCTTCTCTCTTGTCTCTTAGCTAGTCTCCGTGTCCTCCCCTTTTCAGTCAGTGGCAAGAAAGGAGTCCTTTCCTTTCCTGCTCTTGAGGACACAATGCATCTGGTCTCTTTTAGAAGTCTATCTATGGACGAGGGGAATCAGGTTCTGGAATTGTCTGTTCCTCACCATTAACTCTGAGGTGAGTTAAAACAACTGAATCAGATTGAGATGACAGCATTTGTAGATATCTTGGTCAGGTGTTGCTCCCCCAGGCTGTTGCCTTGTCAGAGGACAGACAAAATCTGGTTCTAAAGAAAGAGTGAACTGAAGTCATAGCTAGGAGCAAGGTAGAAGAGATATTTCTCTAAAAAACATAAAACTCCAGCAATGGCAGGTTAACTCACAAGGACTATTTCTGAGGATTGGAAAATGAAAAAGCAGAAGATGCTTCTTTGCTTGGAAAAGACTTCTCAGTTGCTTACTCTTCATGGTGAACTTCTACATGTTTATAAGCTTCTGTAAACCCCACCAAATATTTTTGTGAGTGTAATTCATGGTTCTCTTGCCAGACAACTAGTTTTCTTTTTGGAATAATTAGAAACCTTTTTTCTCTGTGCATGACTGAAAGACAAGGACAGCTACAACACTGTGCACTACCTGAGCAAGTAATCCATGGTTTGTTTAGGTTTTTTTCATTTTAATGGAACCTTGCATGTTATATGATAGAAGACCTATCTTAAAAAAAATTTATTTCTGCCAGTGGGCAGTATGTATTTGGCAGCATGTATTTGATTTGTATATTGGACTCATGTTTCCCATAATTTTAATTTTAATGGTTTACTTCATTCTCAGCTGCCACTTTGAATATTACCCTGCTGTGAAGTATCTAAACTAACATTTTTATGTAAGTTGAGCTTCCGAAGCTGCAAAACATGAACAGAATCATAATGAAAGAATCTGTACATAATTTGTTCATTTTCTCCATTTTTCACCTTCACCTGCATCTTTGCATGGATCTAAATACTTCTGAATTTTGAAAGCGGGTGGGCAGAAGTGTGTGCATGTGTCTGATAAGTAAGAGGATTATATATACACCTCAAGCAGCAACTGTGAAAAGCCATGAGGGAAGTGTGTTTAAGGCTTGGGTAGCATCAGACATTCACTTTTTGTCACTTTATTGGACTTCTCTCATGCAGAGAATGTCAGCAAAATCTGTTAAAATTCTCGCAGCGAGGCAAACCAGCTTTTTTTGGTTCTGTTTGCTGTCTCTGTGTGGCAAGCACAGCAAGAGCCAAGTTCCTGCCCCAGGTCCATGTTTGGAAAGGGATGTTTGCCATGGAGCCTCCCTGATTAGACTGTGCAAGGAACTGTGCTGGATATGGTGCAGGAATGTGCTGGTGGTTGGATGATTTTGGATGATTACTGCAGTGGTTTCCTCTATGGTCTTCTTCATTGTTCCCTCTCGGTTTGCCAAAAAAAAAAAAAAA
>VXBL01004964.1:212814-285862 GCA_013400195.1 Aramus guarauna
AAAAAAAAAAGGTGTTTTTTATCCAAGCCTCTCTTCCCTTTAAATCCTTCATTTCAGACTCCTTGTACTGGCTTGAAAGACTTTCTCTAACTCTCTGGATTGCAACTTTAAGTGCCTCTTGTACTTGTTCCCAGTTAGGTCTCAACGCCTGCCTCCTCAATCTGAGCATGGGTAACCTCTACTTCCCGTCCCTAATCTGTTTGTAGTGGAAGGGCTCTTGAAGTCTTACTCACAGAAGTATTGTCCCCCTCTCTTTCCACCACCCAGTAAGGCTTATTTGTATTGTGATGAGGCCCAATCTTATTCAATGATATCTTTAAAATTAATAGAAGCATCAACAAAACATTACTTGTACCAGACCCAAGCAGTTACCTTTTGAGGTGAAGGCTGTGGTTCTCATACTCCCTTAGTCCATAATCACCGTGTTGGTTGTTCTCATTGTAGCAGCACATCTAAATTTAGATTGGAAATTCTTTGCCCATCAGATTGCCTATTTACTGTGCCAAGTGCAGAGCAGTTTAGGCACTGCATAGTTTGGCTATGGGTCAGGATTACTTACAGCTGGGGTGACATGCTGTTGCTGGCTTGCTGGCCCGGCGTTCTTGAAGGATGCGGTCTGTGCTACATTCTGTTTCAATTTCATTCCTGGGTGCAAGTTAGGGTATTGTCTTTGACCATCAAACCAAATCTGGAAATGGCTCCTGAAAAGCTGCCTTTTTGCTTGTGTGAGACCTTGGAAATAGAGGACCACTGAAATGCTTCATAGGAACTTCTCATTTTCTATGCAAAAATGTTTCTGGAAAGGTACTTTCCATAGAGAGAGCTCAACTCCAGAGCTCCCTTTCCTCTCACCTTGAACCAGCCAACCTATGGACTAACAGGCATCTAGTTTTGTTTCCTCTGGTGTTTGAGGGAAAAGATCCAGTGTCTGAAAAGCTGAAAGTTAAGTGTGTGTGTTTCAAGGGTGTAAGTAAGCATACCTGGTGATGAACAAGGAGAATTTTTGGGATCAACTGATCAGGTGTACATTTGTCTAGATCGCCTTAAAAAAAGAAACAGAAAAACTATGTATTATGTAAAATACATGTTAAAATGTATCGCTAAAGATAAATTCTGACTGCTGTGCTTAGCACAACTGCAAACTTTTCATTGCACTCCTCTTTTCTGGCAAATAGCATTAGGCTCATATTGCATCCAGGAACCTACATAATGACTTTTCAGGCTTAGTCAATATTTAAAAAATTCATTTGAGGCCCAATGAAATGAAGGTACAGTTTAATCTAGTTAATTTAAAAAATAAATCCAGGTAAATTTTTTTGTGTAAGCATGTCAAACAGTTGAATTTAAATAAACACATTCCTTTATTTTTTTCCCTAGCTGAAACAATTTCATGAATTTACTAGGGATTTCCATGCCATTTTGCCTGACCTAAGAACCTTTTTTTTTTTTTTTTGAGAATAAAATACACAGACAAAAATGTTTCCAATTCTTTCCATATTTAGAAACATGTAAGTGAAAAATCCTATCTGTCTGTAGGACTGGGACCTCTCATCTTTCCAAATGTGTGGCCTTCGGGGGTGTAACTGGGCGTTTGTGCCAACAGCCACAGAAAATGTGAGATGAGCCTCACGGACGTTGATAATATTCTTCTACAGTTTTGACTAGCTGGTGCCAAGCAGCTGTTTGTTGTGATGCCCGCCTTGTCCAAGGCTCTTCATCGCTGGTCCCCTGGATGTGCCGCCGATGATTCCACTCTCCTCCCTGCCCTCCTCTCTCTCGCTCCCTTGCTTTGTCTTTCCCTTTTGCTTATCACATTCCTGTCCCTGCCCCCAGTGAACCAGGGTGGTGAAAGTACCATAGTGTTTGCTGCTGTGGATTTCTGTGTTTTATCTCCTTTCCCTAGTTTTTGGCTGTCTTGTCTGTTTTGACTGTAAGCAATTCAGGGTGTGGACTGTCTCCTTCTCTTCATCTACATGGTGCCTAGGATGGCAGATCTCTGTTCCCAGCTGATCTTTAACAGCATGAATAATAACTATGTAAATAAAGTGGACAACAGAGTTTTATGAACTCATCTAGATAGAAAATGGTAAAGAAGCATGATTCTTGCCCCAAAAACTCTCCCTATATGGAGCAAAATAATTCTGTCCTTCTACAGTGAAATCCTTACGTGCTTATTTTACTTTAAGTGTGTTTTGTGTTTTTATCTTCCACTGGCAGCCTTATGTGGCTCTATACAGCAATCTTCCTAGCATGATAATTCCTCACTCCTATTTTTCTGTCCTTTCTCCTGCAGACCAAATTCAAATTTCCCAATCTCCATGTCCACAGCCTTATATAAATTCTCTCTTCTCTCCTACTCTGCAAACGTAATTAACAGGAGAGTCCTGCAAGAAGTCAGCACATGTAAAAGCTGGGGTAGGCTCCTGCGCTGCAATTTCTTTTTAAGCAGTGATGAAACCAAGTTGATAGAGGTATTCAGTGTATCCTACAGTGTTTCCTTATCTCCTGTGAGGGTAGTCTCTCACACAGCTGCTCGCCAGCATTTCCCTGACTCACCCAGCAAAGCTGGGATTGGAACAAATCAAAACGAACACAGTTTCCAAGCTTTAATCCTAATGTCCTACACCTACTTCTTAACCTGTGCTAAAAGGGCTTGCTTACATTTTTCTCCCTCAATCCATGAAGTCTCTTATATAAAATACTTTCCTAGGTCACTCAAAAATAATTTCATGATGATTGAGTGGTCCATAATCTTTAATGAGCTATTCACTCACTGCTTGGTGAGGGCTTGGAAATTTGAGGAGTGCAAGTATAAGGTGCACTATATAAGCATGTGAGGGAAAATACTTTTTCAGGGCTCATCGTTTATAGCTCAGCAAAGATCAAGCATGAAAATAGTACAGTCTCAATTAGCTGCTGGTCTAGATGATACTGGCAAGCTGTAAATAAAAACCGTCTGTGTTTTGCTGGACTGTGAATAGGCTGCTTTGAGCAGCCGAGCGATGGCTTGAGCTGGCTGTCAGAGGCTCAGAAAAGCTCCAGCCTGCATGACAGGCTGCTGCCCTGCTCAGCTGTTCGCTGTTACCTAATAGTTTGGGGTTTGATTTTCTTTTTCTTTTAAATTAACTTGTAATAAACTTCAAGTTAACCTTAAACTGAGGTCAGTCTGAGGCTAGGTAGGTGATATTGTACATGATACTAAAAACTTCTGAAGGGTTCTGATTACTTTAACTCCTGTCAATCTAGTTATAGACCTTAATATAAACGGAAACTATTCTGGTCCCACAAATCTCTAGTCTTCCCAGCAATACGATAAGAATAGGCCTATCGGCTATTTTTTTAGATCTTGGATCTTTTTTTTCTAATATCACTGATCAACACATGGTGTTCATTTCCCTCCCAAAGTGGAACCACCAGAGCTGAATGCAAACACAAATGAAGCATGTTTTCCACAGACTAAAAGCTCCTGGGCAAGGAAACTTGCTGCCCTTCAAAAAAAAAAAAAACCAAACCCAAAAACCAAGCCCTAAAAGAACCCCCAGAAAAACAAACCACAAAGAGAGAGAGAAAAAAAGGAGATTGTCTCACTTTCCTACACGTTTCTAAGGACAACTTCCAAATTTAGTTTTCCAAAGAAGAGACAAATACCACCTGCAAGATCTTGGTGTGGTATAATCTGCTGCAGTGAGGTCTCCAGGCTCTGTAAGTGATTTTCTCAGAACTTTGTCAAAACTGCTTGTCTTAGAATTTTTCGGAGCAGAGGTCACCTGATGAGAAGTCTTTCTACTGAACTTTAAAAAAAAAGTCAATCTTGAAATTAGTCAAGAGCATCAGTTGATTTAATTCAATTCCTATTTTGGAAGAACATTAGGAGAATATTTTTAAACTATTAAAATACCTACTTGTGTAAATATATTTTTCAGTTAAAAATTTAGCTTGGGTTACACCAAAAATGCTCGGTCTTTTTAAATGGTTAGAAACAAAGTTTGTTTAAAAATTATATTCATGGAATATTTAGATTTACCAAAATAAAACCTTTTTTCTGACCTCACAAAAATAGTAAAACATTCCACTTTGGCTGAGGAAAAGCACTCAAATTTAGAATGCTCTTGTAGAAGCATTGAGTGTGAAATAGCTTTTTAGGTGATATTCCTTCATTTTGCAAATCTGCCAAATCTATTCTTCACTCCCTGTGAAATGGTCAGGTGTTAATCAACATTACCCTATTAGCTATGGAGCTTTCTGTTTTAACTGCCTGGGGATGGTATTGTTTGCACAGGTGCCCTAGCTGGGGAACTGAATTAATATCCATTTTCCTTGGCTAAAAGGCTTGTTTTTCATGTCTTGCCTGTCTTTTTGCAAACATAAATGCAGAATGTCTTTTGAACTTGCATTTACAATTAGCTGTTTTCACACAACAGGCTTTGTCTCCTGCTGATGTTGGTTCATTAGTATGTAGATACATTTTCATGCCTTCACCTAAGGGCCTGATCCTTTCCCCACTGAAATAATTCAATGTTTTGCCATTAATATCAGTGGAAGCAGTGTCTGGCCCTGCATCAGTACACCTCTTTTCCTGAAGAAGTTGCAGGCTTTCCCAAAATTAGTGATTAGACAGTAGGTTGCTCTCCATTAAACACAACATTAAGGAGTGCAGCTTTTCCTAGTCAGTAGTTCTCGGTGCCCTCGGTCACACTGAGTGTGCTCTCGCAGTTGACAGTACTCCGTCTGTCATAGTCCCCAGGCTTGGACTGTCCTTTTCACTGGAATTTGGATACACAGATCTGAACTGCAAATGTTTCCTGTCAGATTATCTGCCTACCTCCCAGCCAGCCACTGCTTAATACACTAGTTCATTTATCTTTCCTGCGAGCTAAGAGTGTTCAAAAATGAAACCTTTTTTCTTCTTAGGAGTCTTTGTTTCTAGTTTGCATTTTCGTAATGCTTTATGGAAGAACAAATCAGAGATCAGCTTTGTATTTAGCTCAGAAGGTGGGAAGGCTGATTTGCTCTATAGGATGCATCCAGACCCTGTGACATATCCTCTCCCTAGTAAACTTAGGAGGGATTTCTAAGTGAGTTAAGTCTCCTATTGGAGAATTAAACTGACTTGCCCGGACACAGAGCCCAGTTAAATTGAATGTGAAGGTTCCTGGGGTTTCAGTGAGATTTGTCTCAAGCTGTGAAAGAAGCCCTGTTCCACACAGCAAATACCTGCTGCCTTTTCCAGGGTATTTGGTCTTGCTTCTAAACAAAATGAAGCTTACTTAAGCTTACGACCCAGAAATGAACATATACTCTAGCCAGTTCTGCGCAGGATAAAATAGGCTACAATTCTCTGTATTTATTTTTTTCTTCCTAGCAGACTTTCAGATTATTTAAAATACTGAAGTGAAAATAACATTATGGCAATAAAGAGACCCACTACTCTGATCAAGTATAACTTTCCCAAAGCCACAACAAATGGCTATTTTCTGCTATAGCAAAGACTCCATCCAAGAACACCATGCAAATGCAGGAAACCTTAGATACATGAACATTTGGCATATAAATGCCTCTCTTCTGCCTGCACCTGATGAATTTTACCTACATTCAGTTTTGACTAGCTCCCTTCTGTGAAAGTAATAATGAAAGAGCATCTGAGAATGGAAGAAGCTGGTAGTTTCTTATTTGATAGCATCAAGAGTATCAGTCCACAAGGACAGACTTTGTCTATAGCTTCCATAGAAATCCACTTTATAATTGCAGCTGGGAGACTAGGTATTTGTGAGAAAACTGGGTAGGACATATCTAAAGATGAGCTTGGTCTACTCTAACCAGGCTACATATCCACAGGTGGCAAAGTCTACGAAGATAAAGGCAGAGTGATGACCTTATGTATTTCATCACTTTGCTGGAGAACATTTCTCACACTTTGCTGGGGATGCTCAAGTTTTGGGAGTGGGAGAGAGGGAGTCAAGGGTGGAGGGACAGCAGCATGGGGGAGACTTGTAGCACAGCATCCAGCCTCCATCTATCTCCAGTCTTGCTGCTCACATGGATGTCCTTAAATAATTTTGACTCAGGTGAGATTTTCCTGCTTTAGGTGTGAACTAAATGGCTGCTCCATCTCTTTGCTCTCCCCTGGCTAAAATGAGTATGAAAACCAAGGTAGGACAATTGGCAGACTGGACAGATGACTGGTGGTTGGAGAAGTTGATTTCTGGAGGCAGAAATGAAACGAAGATAGCCAGCCTCTCTGATTTTTGAAAGATTTTTGAGTGTCTACATACTCCTTTATAAGCTAGTGTTTGTAGTTGCTTTAAAATATTGCATTCAAGTGCTGTAAGTGCTTTTGGAAATTGCTTCCAAGGGGAGAATTTTCTGAGATGCTACCGGATATAAAGCAAATGACACATAGCTGAATTCCTTACCTGCTTCTTTCCTGTGCCATTCCAGTGACACAAGAAGCCACAGGCATGCACAGCTCACAGGTCCCACAAGCCAGCTGCCCCTCCCTCGGCACTCATCTGCTTCTCCCTCCTTTCTCTGCCCCGTCCTCAGGCAGCTCTGTCCCTCCTTCCTCATTTTATCCCGCAAACTCTTACTTCTCAGTCGTCAAAGTGGTTCTTACCTCTCACCTGAACCCCATAATCATAAATCCATTAATTGGAAGACTTCTTCTGCACGAATAGAAGTCTAGTGAGGATGCTTATTATTTAAATGACAGAGAGAGTGTTTCCTGTTTATCTGGTTCTGTTCTTACGAAGTACCCTGCTACAAATAAGTGCTTTGGCTGGAGCCTCAGCTTTCATAGGATCAGCCTGATTTTACCATGGCGAGTCCACATCCTGGAACCTGCAATTGCACTTTAATACCCTGGAAACTATTTTCTTGCTCACAAAAACTTTTTGCAATGTTATGGTGTAAGTATGTGATGCCATTGCCACATGCTCTTCTGTTGTGACGTCACTGTGTGCAAAGTGACACACTGGCATTTGCAAAGCAAGAAAAATTACAACCCAAAATAAGAGATTTGGGAGAATTTTGTTTGTTTTTAACCAGGACTGGTGAGTCAAAAATAAATCGGCAGTTTAAAATATATCACAAAATTCTTTAAAGATAATTTCAACAAAATGTTGTTCATTAGTCATTCTTCTATTACCAAGCTGCTTCATAATTATTGCTTAGTACATAGGAAGCTTACTAATTGCTTTTGTATTGAAATGTCTAATTAAATATTTGACTTAACTAAATAATAGATTAAAAAATGGCATGAAAGGACATGACATGAATAGCTGACTTTTCTGGTAATGGGGAAGATGCCTTGGGAGAGAGGTAGGTGATAGCAAACAGCCTCTCTGCAGTGTGTATGCAAGGAACTGATCTATTTCAGTATAATTCTCGAGAATAATACTGCACAGAAATAGTTTTCTATCACCGGTGCAATTTTTATTCAGCTAGTTCCTATTCTTACATTGGTTGTTTCTCAGTAGCTAAGCTGGACCACATAGAGTCTCCTTTTCACTCGGTGTGTAGGGAACCCTTCTGTCACACCAGGTACAGACTGTGGGGGATGCCTCAGAGGGGTTCCCCCTTTCCTAAAGATAACTCGAGTTCCCTGTTATCAGTGCAAACCACTTTATTTTTAAGCACTAGTTGCATCAGGTAAGGGCTATTTCTAGAGACTCACAAGCAAAGATGAGCAATTTCCTCTCTGGTAATCTAACCTGGGCTACTAAATCTAAGATTAAGTCTTCCTGCCTTAAATGGTCTTAGTGTCTCCGTCTACAAAGTCTTCTATGTTAGAAGAACAATCTAGTGACAGCATTATTTTGGAGAATACACATCCAAATGATTGAGCTTAAATTATTTCATTAATCATCTTAAGGAAAACACTGTATAAACTGTTATGATTTCTTCATTTGTTCACTGTTATCCATCATCAAGATATAGCAATTCCTTCTAGTTACACACAATGGTTTTCATTTAAAGGCGAATATATTACAAGGTGAATTTAATTGCATATGGGCTGGCACATTAAAAGGATTTCCAGTTAAAACATCTGAAATGTATCAGAAGCTGGAGCCAGAGCTTCACAGCTGAGTGACCAAGCTGCTCCAAACAAATGAATTGGATCACTTCATTGATTCAGATGCAGCCTCCAAGATAACGTGTTTTCAGGTTGCTATTTTCAGCACTGATGTGGACTCTGTTAGAGACCAAAATGCTGTATTAGCCATCCAGCTATTGAATTAACGTTCATAAAGATCACCTTACAATGACAGTGCTTGGAAAATTTCAGCCAATGTGCACAGGCATATGGAAAGAGAGAGCTGTATTGGAAACAGCTTTGAAGATTATGTAAAATGTATCTCCAGGCCAGACATGGTTTTTGAAAGAAGATCTGTCATGCGATCACCTTGGTGCTTTCCATTGTCATTTGTAGTTTTGTGCACATCCCTTTCCAGAAAGATTCAAGAGGAAACTTCTCCCAGCAGCAGAATAACAGGGGAAGAGGAACGGCAGGGCCCAACACTGCGATGTCGTCATCAGAGTTGGTTTTACCATTGCATCAAGTGGGAGTACGGCTGATCTTGAGACAGTAGGCAGAGACACAACAGAAACAGATACTTCAGGGGAATTGTTTTGCATTTTATTTTGCCCTGTGTTTGACAGTCCTTTCAAATGCCAACTTCCCTGCTTGATAAGGGTATATCATGACAATTAAAACCAGACAATGTCTTGTAAGCTAGATTTTAATCTTTTGCAGGAAAAGTTAGAAGAAGACAATATAATTCTTGGGAGACTGAGTCAGTCTCATTTCCTAGCCAAATTCTATTTAGGGTTATTAGTTTCCTTTTGTCTGTATTCTCCCACATTTTCAGAGACACTGTAGTTTACATCCAAATTCACAGTACTCTGATGTGCTGTTAAAGGTCTCATTCCACTGCATAGGTGACGATGCTGAGGTTGTGGGAGGAGCAATTCTTGCTTGTTAAATCATAGCATTCTGCAGTCCTGGGTTAGTCTTTATATAAAAATTATTGTATAAATATAGATTTCAAAGGAAATGTATTATTCTTTATCACCTGTGCTATTTTATGTTTCTTTACTCCTATTGGGAATGAACACTTTGAAATATTTTGTAATGTCAAATATTTCTAATTCTAACTAAAATCAGTGATCTCCAGTAGGATCTGAGCTGGCATTTGAGCTTTGATCTAAATCTAAGTATTTTAGATCTTTCAAGCATTGTTGACATGACTAGTGGATAGAGTTTCTGAAGAACCTCAGAGTTGCAAGCAGTATAAAGTCATACGGACTTGGCCAAGCAATAGTATTTATCAAGGCGATGTCATATTAGAGGTGGTAGTGTGACTTTTTATAAACATACCCTAGCACTCTAATCCAAATTCTGACAAACAGGAACATGCTAATCTTACAGTAATAGAAATAATTATATTTAAAAGAGAAACCTCAACCTCTCTTTACTTATAAAGCATAAGGAGATTGTCTTCGTGATCCGATGACAGACTGTCCTTGAATTCTTTCATCATTCACTAAAAATGGCAACAGAGGAACCTCCAGAGAAATGAGCCTGTCTTCTGAGATGCACCGAATATACACAAGCTATGTTTGAGTCACTCAGTGCAGTACTTATGGAGTCTTAACACATTGCTATAGTATGCTACAGGTCTGGTGTCACATGCAGTAATAGCAGGGTAGAGAGCTGGAGCTAATCTCGGCTTCGTGCACTTGGGGCATAGTCACTGTTCACAGAAGTAGTACCGTGGTGCTGTTAGATCTTTGCTGAGGTTTCTGCCCTGTGGCAGCCCCACCAATGGTCAGGAAAGGGCTGAGGGTGACCCAGAATCACCTCGTCCCCTGGCAGTCCTGGAGGAGCCCTCCCCTGCCCTGGGACTGCCCTCCTCCCCTGCAGGGTGCTGCTGCCACCCTGCTGGGCTCCTCCAGGCAGGCTCTTCTCCCCTGGGGTTTCCTGCCAGACTCCCCATTGGCAGAAGTCAGCATGAACCCTACGTAAATTTGTTTTCAGATGTTTACAGGCTGCAGGTTGCTTTGGTAACGTGGTTAAATCCCAGCCTGGGTCTGTTTGATTTCATCTGTGCAGTCGTCTTTATTAGATGACCAGGATCTCTTTTCCCAGCACGCTCGTTCTGCTGTTTATGTGGGACCGTGATCAGGCAACTCAGGCAGACTAGGACTCTATCAGCATCATCATGCACAGGACCTACGCCATTGCTTCATCTGTTTTATTTTCCTCAGCAAAGCAGACAAACTAGCAAGTCCCAGAGCATGTTCCCATTCTCCGCCCCTCTCCCCCCCCATTGAGTGGATGTTAGCCACACATTCCATGCATGGGATGGGGGAACAATGCTGCATTTCCATAGGGCATAACTCAGCTCTCGCTATGCCCCGAAGACCCCAGCCCAGCTCCTCTGCAAACTTCATTGTCAGATTTACCGTGTGTGGTAGAAGTCTGACTTTATTCCAGGTGCCTCAGCTGATCAATACACTGACACCAGTTATTACAGATGCAAGATCGTGTAATGAGAGGTGAAGTCTCATCAGACATGTCTGGGACAAATTAAAGAGTTTCTGTTCCTTGCTTTGCTTCTCCACAGTCACCATCTTATTCAGAATATAAGAACAACAGAAACAAATGTGGTGAGGAGCAGACAAGGACTCATCCTTTTCATTTCAAAAAAGGATCATGTCATTGTCATTTAGACTTGAGCCTCTTTGTGAACGGAAGTATTAAAGGATTAGTGAGTCACTTATACCCAGTTGTACCTCCAAACATTGGGGTGGCTTTCATTGCCGCTCAGGGTCACCACTCGCGCGTGTGTGTGCGGAGGATTGCCCAGTGTGACTGCCACACTGAGAGAAGGGTTAGCCAATGATTTATTTCCAATGAATTAACAGACTAAGGGAATCCTGTGTCTGAACAGCTTCCTAAAATAACCCTGCTTATTTGTTGTGACAGTAAATCCTGGATTAAGGTGTTGCTCTCCCTTCCACCTAAATAGAATTTTGTTCTATTTCTTACTCTTACAAAAAGAAAAATAGTCTCCTCCTCCTAAATAGGATAGGGAACTTGACTGTCTAGAAACCTGCACTTCATCTGAGAACACGTGACATGCAAGAGAAAACCAAAATCCTAATGCTCACAGAAGTTGACAGGAGCAGTGCCTGAAAAACAGCCATATAAGACTTGCGAGAATTACTCTAAAGTTAGACATGGTGTATTTGTTTTACATCAGAAATTGAGATGGAGTAACATCACAAACTCAGTTTTGCTTTCTGTTACATTCTTGAATTAGTCTAGTGTCAGACAGCTTAAGCTCAGTCTTTAACCTACATTAAAAACTACTGCTACAAAAAAAAAAAGATTTTTGTAAGAGCTTTTTGCGGGTGAGGTTTTACGTACCATTTTGATTGCTGAGCACTGAGGCACGGTGGACTTCCATTCCAACCCACCAGTTTCAAAAGCAGCAGAAATGCCATGTCAAACAGTTTGTGAGCATATAAGACATTAACTGACTTCAGGCATAGTAGGAGTTGGATGGCACTTAGTGGCTGTGAATCCGTGTTAAGACCTGATGAGGTAAAAGTGCTGCTTTTGGCAAGAATCTGACTGAAATGATCTCATTGCATCCCTAAGTAATTAGCTGTGCACCAAGGCCCTACTCTGTAGCCTGCGTCACTGTTTTGTACGTACACTAGGTTACAGTGAGACAGTCCCTGATCTTCCAATAATGTCTCTTAAAAGAGGAATTCGGGTTGTACATACAGGTCTACAAGTTATCCATTATTACCTAGCAGTCTCTTCTCTTTCAGCTGTATAATATGGCAGTAAAAGATTCATTTGGGGTCTGAAGGCCAGAATCCTTTGGAAACAAAATAAGCCTGTTTCAGCTGTGGCTGGAAAAAAATTCTCTCTCTTCTTCATTTCTCCTGCTGAGTTTCACGCTTCTCTATTTCCAGGTTGTATTCACTTCAGTATCATAAGAAAGCACTGATTCTGGCTGCACTACACAGAAGGAAGAAATAAAAGCAATGAGACTTCCATCACGGTTTGAAAATTTGACCAGTTCAACAGTTTAAAAAAATTCTGAAATTATTGCTAGGGTAGGAAGGTATGCGAGCACACTCATGTGCTTGGAGGTTTTACTGCCCATGATGAATTTTGCACTTCATACTGCCCTGCCAACGGAGAGCAAGGTAGCATGGCCACCTTGTGCAGGAGCCCCTTTATAGCTCTCATTAGCAGGAAAGTGCGCTGAAACTGATGCCTAGATCCACAGCAGGATTTTGGGGTCACAAGCCTTGTGCCTTTAGCAGGGTTCAAAGTTCTGCTTTAGGTACCCAGACTCCCTCTGCCCTGTATGGGGAAAAAAGATCTTTTTCTGCTCAGAAGAAGATGCAGAAAGGAAGGGATACAGGATAGGGATTTGGGGTACAACTCAGTGTTCCCACCTTCTTCCCCTGGCTGCCCTCCTCCCTTGCTCCTTCACCCCCTGACTAGTGGGTGCTGAAGATGGACATTTTGCTCAGCCCCTGGCAGGGGATTGGGGTGGGGGTTGCATCCCACCGGGTGGGGAGAGCCCACCCCATGCCTCTCAGAGGGGCAGCTGGGGACTGAAGGCAGCTGCCTCCAGGGTGCTCCAGCTATGCACCGTGCTGCTTTCAACAGGCACGGGAGGTCCTTCCTCCAAGCTCCTTTTTTTAAAGGAGTTAAGCCAAGAAAAGAAACAATTACACACTCTGATTCAGAGAGGCTTAATCTCCACCTGGGCGGAGGTTAGCAGCCAGCCGGATTTGTGCTGTTTTAAATGTGCTCTAAGCAAGCAGGTCAGGATGACTCCCTCAGGTGACTGAGGTGCCAGGGAAGAAAGCTGAGTGCATGCAAATCCCTTGAATTCCCAGTATAAAAGTCTCACCCACTGGACACAAGGCAGGAATGAGTGTACAGGTTCAGCTGGTCAGAGGTCAGGTGAATCCCAGGCACAACAAATCGTCTGGAATGGTGGAGAGGTGCCTTCAATGTTGAATTGCAGCAGGGGAATAGCCCTCTCCTGTTGTGTGATACCAAGCGTGGTGGATGCACAACAGTGAGGCCAGGGTGACAGATGCACTTGGAAAGGAAAGCAGAGATTAATCTGCCCTGGCGTGCATGGGTATCCAACTAAGAATTAAGCCCAAATTGCTTCACTGGTAGCATGAGGGCTTTTAGGGGTTTTTCCTTTCAAGAAATGGAACTTCTGATACTTCAGGAATTTAATGTTATAACACCTGAAGTGCCTTTGGATACCTTTGAGATCAAGTCACAGCTATGCAGAGGTTACATCTCCAAAACTGGAATTAGGAGAGATTCATGAGCCTCCACCCCTCTATAGCCATTTTATACTGTTCTGAGGTTTTCACATCCCATGGGAGTAATTAAAGGTGATGCAAGAATCAGACTTGAATTCTCTGACTTCAGTGTCTTTATCATCATGGAAACATCAGGGGAAGCCAGAGAAAGGTTTCATATGAACACTTCAGGGATGAAGTGCAATACTTACAATTTGTGGCATATAAAGTCACACTGCCATTCACATTTTCTTGAACTTGACAGGTCTTTTATTATTATTTTATGTCTTTTCTATCATTTTCTTTTACTTTATATTTATTTTTGTGTTATCTCATTTCATTTTTTATATTGCTGCTGTAGCAAGTTTTGCATGCAGCTTATTCTCTGGCAAGAGGATGTGAATGAACTCTGTGATTCAGCAAGTCAGCAGCGCTGCAAGAAGGACTTCAGGGTCAAAGCAATCAGCTGCTATAGACATAAAAGCATTACACTAAAATAGCATTGCAGCATCCACAGGAGGCACAAAAAAAAAATCAATTTCTCTTTAGAGACCACAGAAATAATGATGATGTATTTTTACAGAAGGTAGAATGCAATTTTGTGATGATGTCAGGTCTTTTAGGTACTTGGTGATGTCATTTACATAGGGGCTCTGGATGGAATAAGAACAACCAGCATCGCAGTTCTCGTCAGTGATGGCTGGATTTGCAGTTTCATTTCAAATAGGTGTCAGTCCAGGGTCTGGATTTTTTGTGAAATGTCACTTAATCACAAGGAACACACTGACCTGAAAAATGGAAAAAAATACTCTCTCATGGGAACTTGGTTTCTTGTGCAGTCTGCATTTTTTTGCTCTGCTCTTCCTTAAAATGCAACAAAAGAAACCCAAAAGCTATTTGTTGTTTTGGCTCAGAATCAGAAAACACTGAGGCAGAGGAAACTGCCCAGCATGAGATTTTTGGGTTGGGGGGTTTGTTTGTTTGTTTGTTTTTTCAAAGTGACATATTTTGAACAAGGAAAATATTTCCCAACAGATTTGGCTCGACCTTGGGATTAAGGCTCTGGTTGGTTCCTCATACATCTGACCTCATACGTTCACCTCTATTCCCCAGGTGATTACTGCTCAACCCTGTGCGGTCCACCCCCAGGGTGCAGGACAGAAGTGCCCTGTGGTTCAGAGCCTGCGGGAGATGCTGGGTTTGACTTTTCTCAGTGACTTCAGCTGTAAGGCTAGGGATGCAGGGGGCTCTGAAAAGAGATGACTCCTTTTCTCAAGAGCCTATGCCTCTCTTCCATCTTCTTTCAGGATAAGTAGGCCAGGATGGGCCCCTGGGCTTCACGCAAGCTCTCCTTAGAGAAATGTCATGTCAATCCTGACAGCCTGTGAGCAGCAACGTCAGTGCGGGGGTACTGTACGCTTAGCAAGCTAAGCCCGGCAAGGTGTTCGGTTCAGGAGCTGGGCAAGATGTATCTCCTGCTATGTTTACTTGTTTGCAGGTGAAATAAAACACAGCCAATGGGTAGGGAATATAATGCGCGAATGCACATTATCACTTCCCTTCTGAATTTACATCATCAACATCATTCAATCAGACCTTTATTACATACAGCCAGGTGCATGCTCTTTTTTTTCAATCTATTTAATCATAAGACTACCTCCATAAAGTTTAGGATACAAAAGGCATTTGACCATGCAAAGAATGGAAAAGAACATTTGTATCCCAAGGTAGTATTTTTAAAGTGATTACTATAAACACATAAAAATCAGGCTAGCCAGAGGTGTAATAAAAACTGGAAATTAAATGGAAACAATTAAAAAACCCAAAGCTTTTCCACTTTAATGCTGCCAAAACAGATTTAGGTAACTAAAACAAAGGTCTTGTTTAGGTCAAAATAGCAATTTTTCCCCCCTACTTTTCCACTTTGAGAAAATTCTCAGTGACTTCATAAGATGTGAAATTTCTGAATTATGAATCTTCTTGAAAATAATAATCAAAAGCTGATTAAAATTTCCTTGTACACATTTTTTACATGTGTTTTACATTTTTACTACTCTAAGCTTTATGATAATTTTTTACAGAAAATGACAGAGAATTCCCAACTTCTTTTAGCAACAAACCAAAAGTCTGTTCTTGTTCATTGTATTCAGCTCAAAGGTCAATAGAAATAGCAATTTAATCTGTAAACCAATGTCAGTGATGTAACATATGCATCAGTTTGTATTTTCAGTTCATGTGAACATTCAGTCCTCATGCTGTATATTTGCTTATGCACGCAAACCCCCCACTAGTATAGAATAGATAATTAAAGCCCTGTTCAAAAATATACATAGATACTCTTCAATTTCCATTAGAAGATTATTTCATTTCCTAGATCACCAGTTTAGCACCTTTTCCCTAAGTGATCAGTTACCATTAAAGACATTTTCCAAAGAGAGTGGTCCTGTTGGGGAAGTGCCTCCTGCCTCAGCCTGTCCCCATCCAGAAGTGCTCACCACTTGGGCTGGCCTGCATGGTTCCTGCTGACCAGAGCTGAGCCCTCCAAACGGGATGGAAGGTCACCTCTGGCAGGGGGACAGTGACAGGAAGACAGGAGGTGCACCGGGAGAGGTTTTCAGAGCGGTTTTCAGGCAGCTAGAACCTGCAGCTAGAAGTGATATGTGAAAAAAACCTCAAAGGAATAGCAGAAAAGCAGAGTGCAAGGCAGTTGTTGCGTTAAAATCTTTGAGGACTCTGACCAGGCCTCCCGCACAAGGAAGTACTGAACAAGACATATTTTCTCTTCCACAAATTTTGTTAGCATAGGTTATTATATTTCTAGATATTCCTCAGGACTTTACACATGCACAAGCTTCTATTTGTGTGTAGTTACTCATTAGGTC
The DNA here is from genome assembly GCA_013400195.1 of Aramus guarauna. Classification (NCBI taxonomy): domain Eukaryota; kingdom Metazoa; phylum Chordata; class Aves; order Gruiformes; family Aramidae; genus Aramus; species Aramus guarauna. The sequence goes on from VXBL01004964.1 coordinate 229,053, forward strand.
ACAGATAGCTGCAGGCACAGCTGTTTCTGGTAGTCTTTTTATCTCAAAAAGTCTAGCAGACATTGTGTCAATGAGCTGTGCAAGTATGATTGCATGTTTTGGGCAAGAATATATCCTTCTATTGGTTCAGATAGATTGAATTTGTACAGGGAGGCCCAAAAATTCTTGTCATTATCGATATTTTAGTCACTGTCCTCAGGGGACAATAGATCAGGTCTACTTAAGGGGCTGTTTCTTTTCTTTCCCCCATATATGACATAGTTCCATGCTCAAGATTTTAAACTTTACATTTAAAAACTTACCCATAAAATGAAGACATCAACTGAGGAAAAATCCTTCCTGTTTCTAATCTGGTTTTGCTCCCAGCAGCCTGTGTCTGTGGAGAGCAAATAACTTTTAGAGACCTGCCTTGCTGTAGTTCTAGTTATCGGTGAATCAGCAAGGAAAGGTACAGAGCAAACTGCTCAGCCCTGCCTGGTGTCCAGTCCCAAAACACTTCAGAGAAAGCAGCTGCTGCCAAGCTGAACATCATTGCATGATTATAGCAGAGGCATGTGTGGAAAGAAAGAGTCCCTGTAGCAGCTCATTTGACAAATAGCTTGAGCTTCACTTGGGAGTTGGCCAGCTGGTGGCCAGGACCCTGGAGCCCATCAGTCCTTGGTGGAAAACACAGTCGAGACGCTGTGTCCTGCTGTGTTGCCTCAGCTATAATTCCCGAGCGGCTTGAAGGCGCAGTTCCACGTAGCTGTAATTTGACCTCAGGGTGACAAACTAAGATCAATAAACACACTAAGGTCCATAGCAGGAGACAAGGACAAAACCTGCCTGCCAAACACAGACTACAAAGAGCTTGGCAAGTCTCTCAAGTTCGTTATATTTAGTAACTCACTCACTGTATTAGATTTGCTGTGCATGGTGCAAACGAAGATTTTAAACTATTGGGAATATCTTTCATAACTATCCTCTAATACTTTTAAAGACGCTGCATTCAGGGATCAAACTAATACGTCCCAGGGTTTCTTGCTGCACACCACAGAGAAACAAATAGAAAAAGCCAAATCAAATGTCTTCATTTTCTCCCAGAATGTTGCATGACTATTCAGAAGCATGAATTTGTCTATTGTTTCTCCACATATAAAATGTTCAGAATGATAATCCTTAGAAAAATAGCTAGCATATGAGTAATTTTTTCAAAGTCTTTATAGTCATCTTTATTTTTAGTATAAGAAAATGTTTTTTTGTACTCTAAAGTATCCATAAAAGAGTAATTTGTTGACAGATTTTTGGTTCTGCCACTTAAGAATAGCCCAAATGGTTTTTAAATTTTTTTTAATATCATTCTCTCCAGAGAATATATGCTATACTGCTAACAGCATAGTTTTAAGGCCAAGATATAAATTCTCTGGCAGACCTGCCTACCCAGCACAGCTGTGATTAGTTTGATTCCAACCTTGGACTGACTCTTCAGCTCCATTTGCATCTGTAACAATGGACGGAGTTAATACTGCCTTCCCAATGAGGCAAAAGGGAAAGCGGTTTAGAAGACACTGCTGCCTCATTTAGAAGCAAGACAGTCGGTTAGCAGCCCGGTGCTCTGTAGCGGAGCTGGTCACAGGCAGCTCCGTTTTTGCTTGACAAAAGAGATGGCACCACTGCTCCCAGCCAAGCCGTGTAAGCTGGGGAAAGGTCTGGTTCAAACAGGCAGCCGTAGACACCAGGAGCCCCAGCAGGAAGAGGTAAGGCATTATCGGAGGTGGCAAGCTTCAAGGAAAGGAAGGGTACAGAAGTTCAAGGTGTGTGCATGTCTTAAACTTATGTAAAAGACTGATAAACTGATGGTCTTGCCACATTGGGTCATTGCGTCTTTTCCAAAATCACTTCCGATAGAACAAAATATTTCTGTCAGGCTATTACATAAAAATCTTGGCCCCAAATCAATGAAGGGATGAATATAGTCCTATCTGAGGCTGGGGGATGTTTGAGAAGGGTAGGGGAAGGTTTCCCTCTCGTGCAAGCTCATGACTGTTTATTTTCTATGAATACAAGTCACTACCCAGCTGTCAATTGAAATCAAGAGCTCTAACATCCTATTGCATGGATTATTTTTAAGATGTCCTGCTAGATAAATAACTGCACTGGACTGAAAATGAATGCTTCTGTTCTTTTGTGATATTTAACCCTTTCTGTTAGAGTTCTTCCACTTAACATGAAAGAATCAGATGTTCCTAAGGACAGACAGAGTCCACATGGGGCGTCAAGTGGATGAAGCAGGGAGTGCAGGAATCCAGATGCTGTATTAATGGATATTGCATTACTTTGTACAAAATATTTGCAGGTAAAGAGACTGGATCACAGGCCTCCCTCTCATGTACATGTTCTGTGTCAATGTTTCTGATCCATCAGACTCCAGTAAGAAGTTTCCTCTAATTTAGAGCACAGAAATGTTGAATGGTAGACTCATGCAGGCCCTTGATGTGAAGTTTAGTTTATTCTGTGCCAATATGCCTTTAATAAATGTGCTTCATCCCCTGCCTTCATAAGACCTCATACTACTCGTAGAAGGAGGAATGTTTATGATCAGGGAAGTGGTCAGCACGCTGTATTTTCAATAGTCCTGCCAGACATCATGAGCATGGGGCATGAGACAGCATCTGTCCAAAGACTTAGGTTATCTTTGAGAATGTAAAATGAACATTATTCACAATTCAGTAGATTCTTTATGGGTAATTTGCCACCTACACATACATTATTAAAGCTCTTGATGCACACCAGTGCTCATCTCTAAGTTACAGCAGTAATATGAAATCCCACAAAGTTATTATTACACAATTTTTCTTGCAAAGATGATATTTTACTGCTGTAATCACTTCCCTCCAGGAGACTCCAGAAGAAGATTTCATCTCCATTACTAATGATTTATAGAGTCAACTTTGTGCACATATCTTGAGCTTTCCTGTGACCTCCTGAAGCACAATTAATGGAAGCTGTAATAAGGAAAGTTGACTTCCCTCTTCCTACTAAAGAGGAACCTTTGCAAATAGGGTATATTTGGAAATTTCATACAAAGTAAAATGCCAGCATGTCCCTGCTCTTTTAGGGAAGGAAGCAGGAAGGGGGGAAAATCAATTAAAATAAGAGGAAAATTGAGAAGAACAAGCACATATTAAAATAAGAACAGTTACAGGGAATCTGACTACAATGGAGTAGAGACATGGAGGGAGAAGCATTATCATGAAATAATAATGCCTATGCTAGTCAATAAACCCATTCTGACAAGGGTGGGGGGTTACACAGAAAAAACTTTTGGCTTTGTTTTTTAAATCTCATTGCTCCAGAGACCAAACAGGCTAAGGTGTTAGTGGGAGAAAATGCCTCAGACTTTGTTCCTGCATTGGAAACCACATGAGCCAAAGCCCAGGAACAAAGGCAATGCCCTCTGAGCTGTCTGCACCATTGCTCAGAGGGCCAGGGTCTAAATCTGCTTGTGTTGAGGGCTTCCTTGGCTGAAGGCCCTCCCCATGAGATTAGGTCTGGAAATAGCACTGTGTTCTTTAAGGACAGTGAATATAGAGTGGAATTCAATAAAAATTCCACCCAGTATGGTATTCTCCTTCATTTCCTTTTCCACTCTGCTTTAATGCAGTATCGTTCCTCCTGGCTACTGACTGCAACAAAACCTGTCTGGGGAGAATGAGGTTTGTAGACAATATCTGCTTGCAATAAAGCTGGCTGGGCTAAAGAAGAAAGTGTCACATGAAGATCTTCACATACTTTAAAGACTTGTCTTTGTTGCTTCAACCCTGTTGCACCAAAAGGGTTTGTATTGCCCTAACTCTGTAACATGGGAAAGCTACTAAACTAACATGTGATGTATGATGAGATCTATAACCTTTCACATGGTACATGTCTCATTCTTGAGCATTATTATTTTTTAGGTGAAGTATAGTATTATAGTTATTCCCAATAAGAAGTGTGTTCTTGACTGCTGTTGCTGACCCTTCCTGGAGTGGATTCCCTCTGTGACACTAAGCTTACCAGTTATGGAAAAGGAATGCTTTCTTTCAAAACCTTCATAGCATCCTATTTTTTCTCTTGATTAGGAGAAACAACATTTAAGGAGAATTTTCTGACTTGTATTTGTATCAGGTCCCAGGAGCTCAGTGTTTACAGTCTTGCTTTTGTCCTTGGAAATGTATCTGCATGTTCACACCTTCAGATTGAAGTATAAATATTTTGGCTGCTCTACTAAAGCCCTAACTTAATCCCTGCTGGGATTTTATAGCCAGAAAAGATATATCTCTGTTGTCTTTTTTTTTTCTTTTGAAATATTTTGTGTACTTGAGCTGTACTGTCTTTCGGTTAGAATTTAGGTTTGTAGTTTTTCGTCTTGAAGTAGTTCAAGGACTGAGTAGGGAGGGTCAGAGTGTTAGACTTTAAAGAATATATGAAACAAGCACTTGCAGAAATAAAATACAAAGGCAAGACAGCTTGGACATTTGGAGAGAATGTATGATTATATTTTGTGAGGATGCTGAATTGCAATTATTAAAGCACAGTGCTAATGACTAAGTAGGTGATAAATCTATATTCTGGAAGAAGAGTCATCAGTTTGAAGCTCAGGCTATGATACTATTTGTAGATGTGAGCCTGCATAGTCTCATTTACTTCTCATTTATTTCTCATAGTACGTGTGCTAATTCTGTGTGTGCGTCCCTATGTGGATGTGTGCTCCCACACAGCGGGCTTTATTTAGATCCTTTGTACACGTGGGATGTGTCATTTGTTTTTGTGCACCACCTTTTTTTTTTCCTTTTTAATTTTGACTTGTTTCTTATGCTACTCTTAACTTCCAAATTTAATGTAAGGTTATCAGCTTGTGTTAGAAGTTACATGCTTTGGGCAGTCATGTGCTACGATTTATACTAAGAAATGGTTCACATGGCTTCAGCTTCTACAATTTTCCATGTAACAGATTGCCTAGCTTTGTATGAACACATGAATAGATGTAGAGAGTGAGTTGTAAAGCTGTCATCTTGTATGGTACTACTCTGGTTGATAATACATATTCACCTTCAACATATCTCTCTCTCTCTCTCTCTTGATTGCTCTGCAACAGTTGGATATGTATATGTGCATGTGTTTTGACATAATCACTTATATAAATATTTATCTATGCAAGCATAGATGTGTATGTGTTGCTTGTGTAATTGCTGCAAAAGAACCAGAGAAAAATAACTGAAACATGAGCATGTACTGTTGTCACACTGAATATTTTAAATAACACACTAATGTATGTACATGTAATGCATTAGTACATAGTTCCTTAAAAACTACTAGTTTGCCCACCAGTAGGCAAAACTACTGGTCATATCTGTGTAAAATAAATGCACATAACATTACAGTAGTAACAACTGACAACTTAATATACTGAAGGCATAGAGCTTACTCAAAGACTATTTAAATGAAAACCTTTGTCCTTTTGCACAGAGAGATAAGTTCTTGTTCAGGTCACAAGTTGTATCTCCTTCCCAGGAACGTCCCCTCCTGCCTATTACATGATTATAGTTCAGCATCCAAACAGTAAATAAAAGAGAAACACAGAGGAAGAGAATTCAGGAAGCCAAGACATTTACGAGGGAATAAATTAGTTACTGACTAAACATTTTCAGCGTTTTGATAAGATGTTTCTTGCGTGCCAAGAGACATTGCTGAGTAGGTGTCAAAAGTCCAAGCAGATTCAATCTAAAGATAACCTCAAAGAACATTCCCTGCCAGCATTTTGTTGATTTTAGCAGTTCAGTATCTTTCACAACATGAGATGAATTTTCATTACATATTGCTGGTAGTGTATCATACTGCAAGAACCTGCAGTGACCTGACTTGAATTTTTCACCCACTGAGGAACAATTTCACCATTACCCAGGCTGCATGGGCGATGGGGGTGCAAAGTTCCTGCTGCTCTGAGGCTGAAGAACATAGCAAGCATGTTTGGAATATGAAAGATTTAAACACAATTCTAGGAAAAATGGAGCATCAGAATTAGATAAGAGCTAATATCTAGGGTGTGGTGAAAGCTGACTGCTGGGGACTACTGGGGATGTACTTTGTCAGAGTATGCGACAGAGGATAAGGGGTCTCATTCCCTATGGTGCAGCAACTCTTTTTTTTGCCCCCATAACATAAAGGAGGATACAGGCCCCTGCATAACATGTCTTCTGATGGAGAGTGGTACATTAATCGCTCTTTAAAATGCCCTTTAGTGTGTTCCAGGAAGCACTCCAATGAAAGCGGCTCATGGCTTTGGGGATTTTTCTAATTCCCAGCACTCCAGCCCCTGGTAGATCAGCCTTTGAAAGGATGCACTTGTCCAGTGCTGCTGTGAGTCCAGCTGAGTCCATGCGGATGGCATGCCCAGGCATGGCTCCAGCAGAAGCAGCGGGATCTGTATCTCGCCTGTGAACACCAGTCGGTGTCAGGTCTGCTCCCAGCCATTCATACCCATGTGGTCACGTTGGGAAGGCCCACACATGTCTTACCCAGATACCTTCAGAGGGAAGAAACTAATGCCTTTAAGTCACCCCATGCTACAGCAAAGCCTCCTGACTACAATCTCGCAGTACGTGCATCCCCAAAGCTCCTCTGTCCCCAGGAACAGGCAGAGTAAAAATGATTTTTCTCAGCACAATGCCAGAGCTCACCATGTAAAGATGCATATGACTGAAATAATAAGATAATATGTGGCAACTCTGTTTAAGGCGTTAAGAGGGGTGCACCAAGGGGAAACAAGTGATTGACTCAGAATAGTCTTTTTTGTGACTGAATTGTACCCACAAGTGTCTTATAGCTAAGGACATTATATATGCTATTACAGTATATTATATAGAAGCAGTCAGACTAAGAAAATGCAACGCTTTAGTCTAATTCTCACCTATCTAAGGACTACCTGTTACAGCATGAATACCTGTTAAAATCAGTGACAATATTTGCTGGATCATCATTGAAACACTATTTTTTTTCCAAACAGGACAAATTATCTGACACTGACACAGTAAAATAATTCAAACATTGTTTACATTTTTGCTTTATGCCTATTAGTCTTTGTTTTAATCCAGGTTTACCAACAGACACACATCAGATTTACAGATGAGAGCAAACTAACCCCTACCCTTTAGAGCACAGGACAAAAAAAGTAAAAGGAGAGCTGAGGACATGTTCTACTTGAGAAACTTCAAAATGACAACAGAAAAATTTTTGTCCACACAAGGACAACATGATTCAGCAGTTTTTTTACAGTGTGAAGTCTGAAATGGTCAGAAAGTGGGGAAAAGAATCCCAAGAATATCAGTATGCTTTTAATCCGTGCGTACACTCAACATAAGGAATAATACACCAAAGAACTGCTCTATGTAGGGACTACAGGCAATCCTTGTGTAAAACTACTAAGGAAATTAACTTTATTGTACAGGATTATAAGTTGTTCACCACTTGTTGCATTTTGTCATTTGGTTGGCTGAGAGCATCTCTTTTGCTAAGTTTATATAGTGTTCAACAGAACAGAGTCCTCAACCAGACATGGGGTCTCTGGGTACTACTGGAATAATATGTAAAAGGATACTTTAACATCTCTCTTTGGAGACCTGGAATTAAGTCTTCTGTTTAGCTGCGATCATTACATTGACAACACAGTTTGAGGTTATGAACGTTGGTCTTGTGGTTAATGGGGCTCTAGAGATCCAGGTTCAGCTCTTTGCTCAAGCACAGGCTTCAGCTCTTCCATTAATCTCCATGTGCCTCAGACCCTAATCTGTAAAAGCCAGATAATAATTTATTTTTTGCCCATCCTGTGTCTGTTTCATCTGGTTATCATATAAACTCTCCAGGGCAGTGACAGTCTCTTTCTTCAGGTCTGTATAGCTTCTAGCACAATTTGGCTCTGATCTGGCTGCTCTTCTGCGACATATGTTTTATCAGAACAATGAATAATTGCAAAATGTTTCTCAGTCATACTAGTTTTTAATTTCTCAATGCAGCTCAGTCTTTCTTTCCTCCAGTCACTCTACATAAACCTTGTAAAGATTTCTTTTATTCTGTGAAATGTGCTGGGCCACCTCCTAGAAATCACTTTGTGCATAAAAATTCTTCTGACTCTGCTGTGATGCTGGTATGCCTTTTTCCACAAAAAAAAAAAAAGAGATGCTGAAAATTATTAAAGAGGATGACAGACCCTGCCATCTGACAGTGCCATCAGAATGCTCCACGGTCCCTCAGTCAAGGCAGAGATCATCATTTATTGTTAAGCATTCCATTAAAAACAAAACAAAACAAACCACAGAGAATGCTTTCCAAGGTCATCATTAGCTGTCTTGCTTTCCTTTTTTTGGGTAGCAGTTATGCTGTAGACTGAATAGTCCCCTCTTTCTGCATATTTTCTTCAGTGAACATTCAGAGAAACAAAACCATTTTTGAAGGAACAGCATCTTCCTAAGAGAATTGCAGTGTATTGACAGAGCATCAAAATGAATTTATTTCATACCCAGAGAGGAGACCTTGTGCTATGCCACCAAGTGTGCACGAGCACTCCTCTTAGCCATGTTTTCTTATCTTCATCTGAAGAAATTTATTGCTCATTGCAATGCAAATGTCTATCAAGTTGTTAAATTCCAAAGATTATAAACACACTAAGGCAAAGTTGAACATGGTGTTCATAATATGTCTTTCTAGATTTTTGTTTCATTTCATTTTTTTATCTGCATTGGGTAATGGGAAGGCACTACACTATGCCCATAGAGACAAAGCGTATTCCTGATATTTATAAAAAATGCTCATTCCTTTTTAATTTTCTGTAGGTTCTTGACTGCTGTGATTCCACAGTCCAGTTATGCATGTCAGTTTTGCGTTTGCTGCCTCTCCATTCATTGAGTGCTCCCTTGCTGCTGCACAAGCAGTGATGCTCCATATCTATTATCTCTAGATCTTTCATCATCATCCTACAGACTTCTATTGTTTTCCTTATTATTCTCCTTTCGAGGGTAAATGATTCCAATCTTTTCAATTTCTCTGACATATGAAAGTTTTTCTAAGCTTTTGCTCAATCTCATCACCCATCTACAAACTCCTTCACTTCTGACCTATCTTCTCAGAGATCACATGGCTGGCACCACATACAGGATTCTGGAGAAGTCCTCAGCATTGCTTAGAGACAAGCATCCTAAGGCAATCTATATTATTTTCTGTCCTGTTACTCATTTCAGCTACCTTTAAGATGTTTTTAGGCTGCGCGAGTTTTTCTGCAATCCTTCTATGACAAAGTGACCCGCTTAGAAGGTGAGGGACAGGCTATGAATGTTGTTTACTTTAGTAAAGCCTTTAGCATCGTTTCCCACAGCATTATCCTGGAGGAACTGGTTGTTCATGGGTTGCATGTATGTACTCTTCGCTGGGTAAAAAACTGGCTGGATGGCCAGGTGAATGGACTTAAATCCAGTTAGTGGCAGCCGGTCACAAGTGGTGTTCCCCAGGGCTCAGTACTGGGGCCAGTTTTAAGTAGCATCTTTGTCAATGATCTGGACAAGGGGATCAGGCGCACCCTCAGTCAGTTTGTAGATGACTCCAAGTTGTGCAGGAGTGTTGATCTGCTTGAGGGTAGGAAGGCACTACAGAGGGATCTGGACAGGCCGGATCAATGGGCCAAGGCCAACTGTATGAGGTTCAACAAGGCCAAGTGCAGGGATCTGCACTTGGGTCACGACAACCCCCTCCAATGCTACAGGCTTGGGGAAGAATGGTTGGAAAGCTGCCTGGTGGAAAAGCACCTGGGAGTGCTGGTTGACAGCCAGCTGAATATGACCCAGCAGTGTGCCCAGGGGGCCAAGAAGGCCAACAGCATCCTGGCTTCTAGTGTGGCCAGCAGGACTAGGGATGTGATCATTCCCCTGTACTCCGCACTGGTGAGGCCGTGCCTCGAATACTGTGTCCAGTTTTGGGCCCCTCACTACAAGAAGGACATTGAGGTGCTGGAGTGTGTCCAAAGTTGATGAAGGGTCTAGAACACAAGTCTCCTGAGGAGCAGCTGAGGGAGCTGGGGTTGTTTAGCCTGGAGAAAAGGAGGCTGAGGGGACACCTTATCACTCTCTACAACTACCTGAAAGGAGGTTGTAGCAAGGTGGGTGTCCATCTCACGTTGTGCCAGGAGAGGTTTAGATTGGATATTAGGAAAAAGTTCTTCATCAAAAGGGTTGTCAAACATTGGAACAGGCTGCCCAGAGAAGTGGTTGAGTCACCATCCCTGGAGGTATTTAAAAGATGTGTAGATGTGGTGCTTAGGAACATGGTTTCATGGTGGACTTGACAGTGTTAAGTTTATGGTTGGACTCAATGATCTTAAAGGTCTCTTCCAACCAAAATGATTCTATGATTTTATGATTCTATGGGAATTTCCTAAGTTAGTGCCAGAGGGCCGTACTCACTGCTAAATAACTTTTTGCTCCTTGGTAGATGGATTTGTTAGAAAAGGACAACAGGAGTTTCATCTGCAGTGTGAACACCTACACCAGCTACAGTGAGAGTTCCTCCCAGAAAGGAAATGTCTCATGGTGTTTGAAGTGTTTACCAGCAGCTCACATGTTTTGGCTTCTGTGCTCAAAAAGAAATTACTTTACTAACCCAGATTTGACTGATGGCACGATAGGCATGATAGGCATGAGAAGCAAAAGTTAAATAAGAAAATAAAACAAAAATTCTGGACGACTTGAAAGTGTGTCATGGACTTGCAATCTTTCAGGTGAAGGCCTCCCCTAAGATACTGCTTTCTGTGGACAAGACTCCCCAGATAATATTCTGTCTGCAGAAAGCTTTTTTACTGATTACTTATCAGCTAATTATCAAAGTGAACTTAGTGCTACTGAAAGATGCCAATTCAACAGCTGAGAGGACAGAAGGTCCTTCAGAGGGACACAGGGACACACATACACCCAGGAGATGTTGCAGCACCAGTGCACTGGCAACGTGGCTCAGGCCAAAGGGAACTTTCTCATCTGGAAAGAATTCATCTTCTGTCTAGATGCTAGTTACATGGCCCTAATTACTGTGTTATCTAAATTATTGATAATCTAGAACTGTGTCATTGTAGAATAATGGGGCACTTTGCAGGCACACATGCAGTCACACATGCCACGCTCTGGGACCACATGGCAACAGCCCTTTCCTCAGCCATGGCTGCTGCTGTGGTGCCTCACTGGGAAAGATACATGGGAATGCGTGTTTTGCTGTGGAAGACAAGCAGCAGGTTTTGAGCATATGCACGGCAAGTATTTGCCCATGCTCCTCTTTTTCCTTCGCAGCTGCAGAGCTTTATCCAGGCTGCCATTCGGATTGCAGCGTACTGGATATCTGTCTGGCTTGTCTGCTCCACTTGCCAAGTAATGCACACTAGTTTGGTCTTTGCTATTTTTTTTAGTATGTGAACATGCTTTATCAAAATATGGAGAAACCATGAACTCATTTCATAAAACCCATCAGGTTTTTAAGCATTAAGCTGTAGTTTAAGGATACATTGACTCACTCACTGACGGAGACTCCTTATCCTTCAGTCCATTTAATTCTTGAGAGATTTTCTACTTCCCCTGAAACCTTCTAAATATTTGTCTCTTTTTCCATTTGGTTAGACAATAAGACCAGAATTACTTACCATGCTGAGACTAAAACCTCTGCTTCCAGAGAAACAGACTGAATTCCTGAATTCCTGAATTTCACTTCAGTTCCCTGTCATCCCTCCCTCCGGAGCAGCACGGGTGACAGAGGTTCAAACACCCACTCGAGAAGTATCCCTGCACCACCCTCAGCCCTCCCTCCGGAGCACCCCAGGCAGCACAGTGGGAACCAGGCTCTGTCCATGCTGCTCGGGGCTGCTGCGAATTGCAGCCTTTGCCCGTCACCGTTCATGGGGCAGGGCAGCCAGAAAAAGCAAGCTGAGCTGTCAAGCACTGAACAAGATATGGGGCATGCCAAGAAGGGGAAAGGATGATAACGGGCTCCTCCGGTCAGACACCGATATGCTAGTCTGAACAGTGTCCTGGCAGAGAAACTGCAACTGCAGCATTTCAGGTAGCCGGGCACAGCAAGCAACAGGAACGGATGGAGCCTGCCCGGGGCTGAAGTTCAACTGAGTGAGTGCCTGTGAGACCGAAAGCACTGGTGAACTGACACGCAGTGGCCTGGCTCTGGCCATAGCTAACACCACTGCGTTGCAAACACAGCTGGGTTACTGTTGTCCGGAGGGGCTCTGATGGGACCGAGTGAGGCTCTGTCAGCCATGAGATAAATGGCCGTGACATCCTCCAGCTCTCGGAGCAGCTCCCCGCCTCCAGGTCACAGCAGGGATCACAGAGGGTGATGTGCATTCACCCTGGAGCTGCTGCAGTTCCCAGCGCTGATGACAGGGCATTTGCACTTACATGACTGACCATGCGCTGCAATCACTTCAGACAGAGGCGCACTTTGTTTTCCCCGCCTTACTTCATGCCACCTTTTGCCACCTTACTGTGGGCACACTGGCAGAGGGATGGAGCAAACAACTAACTGAGGGGCCAGGAGCATCTTAGAGGACTTGGTTCATTGCACATGGGTGTGCAATGCTCAGTCAGTCCAAGCCAGATGCACAGAAGAGAGGAATGAAACACGCAGGAGATGTTTTCTGTTGGCCATAGGAGTCAGGCTGCACAGGTTTATCCTCAGGCATTTCTTTCTAATGGTGTTCTGTAAGTCTCCAACTGTTATGCTGTGAACATCTCTCAAAAACTACTGCCAGACATCACAATCACATTCACAGCTTCATTCATTGCCAGCTCTTACATCACCTGTTGTCGGCAGATTCCATCAATGAGGACTGCTTTCTGGCAATTATGTCAGTCAACCTTCTTCTTTATATAGCTGTATTGTTCTGCATTTGGTATCAGCTGATGTGGCTTATGAACTGTTTTCCTGAGAGCTTTCAATTGACAAATTTGCCTGTAGTTTCTAGTTTTAATACACCTTGACTGCAGGTGCAATTCTGTCTTTCACACATGCACTGCTTTTTTTTTTTTTTTTTTGGAAGTGGGCTGTTAAACAATTAAAGGAAAAGCTAAAGAGTCTCTTTGGGGAACGACAGCCAGAATCCCTCTAAAATGTTCAGAAAGGTACAGGAGGTAGATCCTGCAAACCTATCAGCCAGCTTCCAAAATCCCCAGTGAGGGCTTGGAGGTTGGGGATGGTTGGTTGGGGATTAGGTGGAAGCTGTTATCACAGGCTGGCTAGGTTATGCATTTCCTTCAATTCAATCCCTCCTGTGCACAGAGCAGCAATGTACCTAACAGCTGCATGTTCTTTGCTTCCCTTTTGAGCCCTGCTCTGGCCAAAAAAGCCTTTATCAGAGGACACATTTGGGTACCTTTGTTCATTAATGATAACGGAGATGGAATACAATTTCTTCTTCATCTCCATTGCCTCTGCCATAAAGCCCCATGGAATAAAATCACCCGGGACTTCGCAGCACTACAAGTCAATTGCTAAAGGAAATAGAAATAAACAGTGCCTAAGTTTGGCAGCAATAATCAGTTGCTTGTTTTGTTTGTTTGTTTGTTTGTTTTCCTTTGACGTCCACAGTCTGCAACTGCAGAAAGTCTTACTATGCTAGTTGAGGAAAAGGGGATGAGTCCTTTCTACAATTTTGTGCTCTTTTCTTGAGCATTTGCATGCTTGTCTCTCCCTTACTCATTATAATGACCGGAGGATCACAGCCAGCCATCAGTACGGGAGGGAGCCTGGATGCTGTTCTTGTGGGAAGTCCACATTCCCTGCAAGTCTTGCATAACACAGACTTTCCCTCGGACTCAGTCCAGGATTACTTCCTGCTAGACACTTTTCCTCTAGCAATGGAACCATATGAGGAAAAAAAGAAACCTTTATTCCCTGTCAGGGAAACACCTCATTCTTCCTCTTCCCCCTTGAACCTAAGATACATTGGAACTCTCATTATATAAACATAAAACAACACTCTAATGAAACTGTCGTTTTATGACATCTCAATATTCTGGTTTGGCCGGTTTATAAAACGTGTGCTCTTTGCCAGTCTCCCTAAGGCATAACACCTTCCTTCTGCCACCAGCTAATGACATTACTTAAGTAATCTGTGTTATGACACTGAAGGTCACAGGTTTAAATCCTGCTGATCAGTCAAAGCAAATGTCATCACAAAAGCAGTGACTTCTTTTCTTACTCATTTTTTATCCTAGAACTACTGCTGATGAGCAGCGCACATCCCACTGGCATGGATGCCTCAGCATGTGGGACCTGCCGTGCCATTCCTGTTTCAGCACCGGAAAAACAACCACTTATGTAATTCTCATACTGCCAAAAATCCACACCACGGATGAACCATCAAAACACAAGCTGAATTTACTGTACAGTCAGATGTGCAGTCAGAAACCAAATACTTACCTAGAACTGCAAAAACAAATGCTCAGAGCTGACAGAGGTTACTTACAGCAGAGTTGTGTATTGCTTTATCAAAATTATGTTTTAAGCATAGGTTTAATGACCAGGGCTTTACTGAAAAGATTTATTTATCTTTTGGGCCATAAACTCTGAGGATGCACAGGCAACGAGACAAAACCTAATCATTTGGACTGAAATACAAATCCTCTTGTTTGTAACTGCTTGCTCTTAATTTGCCTTGTTTCTGCTTGTGAACAACTGTGAATCAGACTTTGTGCTTACTGGCAGTGTGAAGTAATAGGATATTGCACAGCTTTAGGTCAGTTGAAAGCTAAAGCATTCTTCATATCACTGAATTTTCCCAGAAGATTTGCAGCATCAGCTTGTGAACTTTATTAATAGGGAACTCTCCTACCAAAAAAACATACAGCTGAGCTTATATGGTGTAATTTCACTAAAAGGGGTAGAATTATGGCCCAGGTGGGCTTTGGCCAGTGGGAAGCCAATGTCCCAGGGGAAAAGAGGTCCTTGGCAGTGCCAGGCTGCAGTGAGGGCCAGGCTGCAGTGGCTAGAGGTCCTCAATGTGAGCAGATGCCCTCGTGGCAGATGCCTCCCACATTTCCCCGTTGTTTTCCCATTTACCTCCACTTACCCCCTATCATTTTGTCTTGGCCACGCCAGATGCCAGAGGGATAACTAACCTCAGTAGTGTTGCAACTTTTGCCTTTACCGCTGGACAATTCAGTTTTTCCAAGTAAAACCAGGCCAGTATCGTTACTCATGCTTCTTGAGATCAGACAAAAGACAGGAAACACGATGGAGGAAAAATACAAAAAGAGAAGAAAGATGACCAATATCATAGCTATCATGTGGAGTTTCTGCAGGAGAGAAGAGAGCTGTTGTATAAAAGAGATTGCCTGTAACATGGGAGGAAGTTGACACAAAACCAAGGTGGGTGGCCACTCCTCTTCTAGAGAATAGCCTAACTCATTCTTGTTCTCTGACTCTCCTGGAAAAAGGAGGAGAATTGATGGGCTATGTGGGAAAAGTATTTTTCCTGTGAAGAAGTGAGACAGCTGAACTCTGTCTCCCCTACGTTTGTTTTTTGAACTTAGTTCCTAGTTGTGGCTGGGGTTAGCACAGGTGAGCCCTGGAGGCAGCATAAAGTAAGCCACTAAAACAAGTCCAACCGCTGAACACATTTGTGCCATGACCCAGATTGCATCAATGCATGGAAAGTCCCCAAGTTGAACTAGGAAAATATTCCTCAGATTCATTAGAAAATTAGAGGCATTCAGAGGCTTGAATTCAGCACTGGAAATGCACTCACATCTTGTTCGTTCCAAGGGCTGTGAAGCAAAGTGCAGTGGAGATTATTAGAAGCTAGCCTGCTGGGTGTATTGTTGCCACTTTAACGTGGCAAACCACAGCAGGAAATCTTGACTATGATTTTGACCAAGATTCCTGTTATAGAACTGATGTTCTTGTGACTGGAACAGGTTCAGGCAATAAGGATGCTTTTTTTTTTTCAATGTCAGCTCATATGTGGCAAAGTAACCAGATTTTAAGAACTGTAGCTGCTTTTCTTTTTTTTTTTTTCTTTCTTTCTTTTCTTTTTTTCTCTATGTGCTGTTAAATGTTATGACTGTAAGTGCTGAGTCACAGGATAAAAGTAATGTAGTAGGAAGTGGCAAAGAAGAGAAATTACAGTAAAGACGAACTGCAGTAACAGGTTGACTGCAAGCTCCTCCTTTCCAAAGGGTGTGTGCTCAAAAAACTCCCAAGCAATGTCCCTGATCTTGGCTGTTCCTTTTGATAGTCATAGTCCTGGGCCTGCATATCAGTAACAGAAAACCATTAAAAATAGCATAGTATAAAAGAGTCAGAGCAGTGAAAAACTTACAGAGGAGGACAGGGAAAAGCTGTTGTAGAGCCAAAACGGGTAACAGGAGCCAACGTGCCTTACTGGCCCTGCAGCTGCCAGAGTGCCAGCAGGAGAGACAACCTTGCGTGCACTCCTTGGTGGCCTTGCCTGCACTCTCAGGGATGGTTTTTTTAACCATTGAAAGGCTGGATTGTTCCATGCTCTATTTTTTTTTTTTATGGTGAGGTGTTTTATGACAGTGTCGTGCTATTGGCCTGCTGCTGATGGCAAAGATTTGAGTCCACAGGTCTGTATAATGAAGCAAACTAGTCAAAGGTCAGGGCTGGCAATGCTCGTGGGAGCAATGCCAGTTGTTTGCAGTATGAGCATTATCCATTGTCATGTCCTGATGTAAAACATACTCAGCTGTTGTAAATGTGAAACTGGCCATTCCCCACCTTTTAGAGAGGTGATTTTTTTTTCTGTGAGGTGAGGCCGAAGGAGTCAGACAATCACGGAGCTCTCGGAGGGCCAAAGGAGACTCAGCTACATCCCTTTGAGAACGGTTGTCTACCTGTCATTATTTAATGTGTTGTCAACAGTATGTTCTGCACTGTGAAGGCAAAAACAGACACAGGAAGATATAATAAGCCTGTCTGTTATGGTGACTGTGTTTAAAAGAACAAAGAACATTTCACGCTGCCTAGAGTTAGATGCCTGGGGTGGGATTCATCTTTTCTAGCTTTATATGTCTGTCAAGTCAGTCATCTGTATCTGAGCTAGGCAACTTCGGCTGCCTGCACAGTCAATTGAGGAGAACAGGAACTTCCAGAGGGCAAATCATTCTGTCTTATTTTAGACATCCATAGCAGTCAAAAGGACGACCCAACATCTACAAGGTTTTCACTATACACTGTCTCTGGTTTGGCCGCAGAGACAGGACATCCACAGGCAGCCAAGGGCATGTCTTCAGTAGTCTGGTTCATGCAACCCAAGATGATTTCAATATGATAGTATGCAGCATGTGGGGGTAACTGGGAGACTCATTTCAAAAGCACACTCCTGATGTAGGCAAAGATGCAAATATGCACACATATAATCTCTTCTTTAAGAAGACAAGGTTTTGGATAAGCATCAAGTACAGGTTGTACCAGGCAAGATATTCTCCCTTGGTCCTTATGTACCACTGTCAAGTGTAGGTGATCTACTTGCACTTCCATTGGGGAAATATTTACCACTTACTCACTGAGGAGTAGACAAGAATGGTCTTTGAGGAAAGAAGATTTCTGACTTTGCATTCAGTAAATTGCTTAGAGATAACCTGATTTGACACCTATGAACCTTTTGTTCACAGAATCACAGAATGGTAGGGGCTGGAAGGGACCTCCGGAGATCACCTAGTCCTGCTCGAGCAGGATCACCTAGAGCATGTTGCACAGGATTGCATCCAGGAGAGTTTTGAGTATTTCCAGAGCAGGAGAGTCCACAACCTCTCTGGGCAGCCTGTTCCAGTGCCCTGTCACCTTCACAGTGAAGAAGTTTTTCCTCATGTTCAGGTGGAACTTCCTGTGTTCCAGTTTGTGCCTGTTCCCCACTGTGTTCTGTATTTTAGTCAGCATTATTGCTGCTATAAATAAATACTATTGCTATTTACACTTTGCTTATAGTAGGTCTAGTCAGGACAGGAGAATGGAAGGTGGGAAGTGCAGTGCACAGATTCATTCCTGATTTATTTTGATTTAGTTTCTGCTATAACTAAATAATTTTGACAGTGCTCCAGAGGTTCTAGATGTTGTGTAATTGCAAATATCACTGTCTTTGCTGATCTTATAGCTGCACAGAGAGACCAATGCAACAGACAGGGCAGAAGGCAGAGCAACATCAAACATGGTGGTGGAAAGGTGAATAATTGCGTCTCCAAAAGCTGTTTTCACACACTCAGTTTTTCTGAGTTGTTTTACACCACCTACACACGCACACACACACACACCCCCCCCCATATGGCTATTGCTCTGTGACTGTATTTAGGGGAACTCTTCTTTCTATTACTATGCATGGTTAATCAGGCTCAAGCTGATGCAACCCTCAGTACTGGGAGGAAAGGTAATTAGCATGGGCCTCAAGTCAATAAAAGCTCTTCTAGACATGTTCCCCCTTTCACAGAAGTTAATGCCAGGCTGATTTTCAGTAGTTCTACAGTCTATCCTGCACTTTGTCCTAAATGTCCCTACGCAGGCAAGGACAGAATATGAATTGAATGCACCAGGACTCATAACAGTTCTCTGGATTTGACATTTAAGAATAGTAATTAATCTCAGTGAAACCGAAAGGCAGACTTGAAGCGTGTTGATTTTAAGCTGTGTGTTGATACCTCATTCTGAAAACCGCCAGCAGGACATTTACATGGTGCACAGTGTCTCCTAGTTGAGAGTGCAGAATCACTTAGTGTCACATGCTCCACGCCAGAACAGTTGGGAACCTCCTGGGAAGTCTTTTGTTCTAACATTATTTAAGATATGGGTTCAATAATGCCCTTAATGAGAATACCTAAAATGTACAAAGGGTCAATCACCCTGTAAAGGAACAGGAAATAGTTGCAAAATGCGTAGGGAGGGGCTAGTGTTAGAGAAGTCCAAGGAAATGTGTTGCCTTAAGTAACTGCTGATGTCTCCTGTGACTAATGTATTATTGTTCATAAAACAACACGGGTTATACGCTTGCCCACACTGCTTAATGAGGTATTGACCAAACACTTCTGTATCTTAAAGAAAACTGTTATTTTTCTCCTGAAGCTTATGCATAAGGCCAAGATTCAAGGGAGAACTTCTCACCTCTGAATTCCTGTAATGTCTGAGAAAGCAGTAAGATATGAAATGGTGAATCATAGAGAAGAAAGTCGTACATTTCAGCAGCAAATACATTTTGTCAGTGCAGGAAAGTAGAGCTGGCACTGTGCAACTTTGAATTTGCAACTGTCCTCTTTCTTGCAAGGAGTTTGCAATCAAAGTCTGACAGGTACGCAGTCAGAGTAGCAGTTCCAGTGCAAAGAAGTGCAAATGTTGCATGGGGAGGGAGAGTACAACTGTTTTAAACAAGTGTCCAGACAAACTTTTTTCCAAAAAAAGGAAAGAGGCTTAGTGCGTGAGAAAGTGGAGGTAGCACCCAGAATGAGGAAATGCATGGTAAAACACTCGGGAGGACAAAGATCCCATGCAGCAGTTTGCCTGAAGCTACAAGAAGACAAGAAGCAAAGGAGACAGAAATGTAATTGGACAGGAAAAACATTTAGGTCTGTTGTGGAGGAAAAAAGTAGCACGGATTTTTGAATGTGAGTATTGGAGAACTGTAGTAAATGTTGGAGTGACAACCAGAAATATAAGACTGAACAGTAGGTGAAAGGTCAGAAGTGAAGAGAGATTTGTGAGTCACCATTCAGGTAGCACTTCTAAGTACTGGAGCACATGAGGTCATGAAGAATTATGGGAACCCATAATAAATCCTTATCCTTCACCTTTCAGTCAGCTGGATTTATTCCATTCAAAGCCAGAGATTTTTTAAGGTCCTGATTGTCTTCTACCTACCTTCAGCACACCCTTGTTAGATCCTCTTCTTTCACATTTATGCTATAGCCATGCTGACATACCAGCATACCGAGCTCTTATACTCCAGAAAGTGCCACAAACTACATAATGTTTACTCACAGAAATACCAGGTCTAACATCTGAAGCATGTCATCCTCCCAGATAGTAAGATATTGAGGTCAAAGCTGTGGTATTCCAATGGTGCCGTGTGGACATAGCAGGTACCGAGGACTGCCACTGTAAGCAGGAACATCTCCCAGTCATGATTCACTACCATGAAAAGAGGAAGGGTAAGTAGCAGCTGCCTTTCTGCTTCTCCATGCAGGAAATTCAACTGTTTACCAAGAGCACTGTTTCACAGCAACTAAATCCAGGTTTTGCAGCAATGCTGAGACTAACTTGTCACATCATTGAAAAATCAAACTGGTGAATTCCTTTTCTAAACTCCTCAGGATTTATGAATTTGTAAAAAAAAAAAAAAAGTAAAGACACCCTTAATTTTTGTTTGCCTCTTCTGCTTGTTTTTTTTCTCTGTTCATCTATGTAGACTGCAAAACTGGCACCATTATTTTCAGTGGACTTGTTAGTACTAAGAACATTGGTGCTATGGTGCAGATATCAGGCTACAGGAGCTTGGAAACCTAAGTGAATCCCATCCCACATTAATTTACAGAAACCTGTTCGACAGTCATTTATTGAAAAGAGGAGAAGGAAGTTCTCCTAATTCATCCCTTTCTTGGAATAGCTTTCATATGCATACACAGTCTGAAGGAAAACAAATTCTACATGAGCAAGTTTATGGAAGAAAGTCACGACATTTCCACCAAAAGGACATGATCTTGTTCCTGTTGCAATTACTAGTTAAATTCCCATCAGCTTCAGTCAGACTTAAAGTGGAATGTGAACAAAATCCAGAATGGATGCCTAAGCTGCCTAATAAAATTTACACAATTGTTGCTGTTTTTAGGAATTTGTTTTTTAGACAAATGATAGAGATAAGGAAAGTGGAGGAACTAGAAGAGAAACAGAGAGAACTGTTTTGTCTGGACCAAAGGAAAGCTGTTACAACATGTTCTTTAAATAATAAATTATCATTGTGAGTTGAAATGAAATGAAAATGTTTTTCCTTCTCAATGTCACTTTGAAACAACCAAATTTTTTTTGCATCTTTCTTCTCACAAAATGGATAATTTTAATAAAAATTCAAATGTTCTTGTGAAAAAATGCTGCCCTCCCATACTGTGTTTTAAGCAAGCAAACTTTTTCACAGAATTGACCAGCTTTGTTTATTTGTTCACCATTTGGAATTTCCAAGCATATGTCAGGTACATCATCAAAAAAACAGAAACAGCTGTTCCTGCTCTGCTGACTATAAAGAGCAAACTTGAAGACAATGCTGCAATTCCCAAGCATAAAGGTTCTGTGGTGAGAATGAGGAGAATCTCCTCAGGCTTCAGGACCTACCTGGAAAGCAGTTAAGATGACTGGGTACAAGGATTGAGATTTTGATCCTCACATCTGGCTAGGTTTATTTATGGAAGAGCACAAATACAGGATGAAGGTCAATGAGAAGGACAATTGCACAAATGTGGCACAAACAGAGAAATCCAGGTGCCCAGACCTGCGGGTACCTAGGAGGTAAACTCAGCTGTGACTCATGCCCAACAGCAGACCCTTCTGGAGCAGCAGCAGGAGGTCAAGCAGCATGGCCAAAAGTGACCTCAGATGCCTCTGCACAGGCATTTGAATTGCTCCTCAGGCATTTTGGCTTCCCCACTTCCTGCCTCTCTACGCTGCTCCGGTGACTGCTCAGCCCTTGGGAGCAGCATTGGAGCGTGAAGCCACAGGCTGCTTTTCTGGGGAATCATCCTTTCATGGAGAAAAACAGCTTCCTGGTCACTGTGGGCCCCAGGGGCACGGAACTGCCAGCCATGTTCAAGTGCAGGTTGTAGCTGTCTGTTGCCAGGGGAGTAATTAGGACAAAGCCAAGCAAGCAGCAGGTTTATTCTTTCATCTTTTGATTGTGGCTGCTAATTGAGGTGTTAACACAGCTGTGGTTGCATCAAACCAACATCAAATTTGCCACTGGCTCTAATCTGAACCTTGTGGTGTCCAAAGGAAGCCTAAGCGCTAAATGAAGAAACATCTCCTAAGAGGGCACAGTCTTAACAAGAGAGGAAAACAAGACAAAAACTCATTATTTTTCAGTTTGAATATATAGGTAGACACTGTATTTTTAGGTATTTTTCACTCCTGATCTGTCCTACCTGAAACAATTTCTCCAGCTGGATGTTGTCAGCTCCCATGCTCCCACTTGCATCAGTTAGGCCTACCATGGAAGTCTGAAAATGGCCTACAACATTTGGAGGCTCTAATACAATTAGTGGAAGTACAGCAAGATCCACAGGGCTATCTAGCTTGGTCATTAAATTGTATTACATGCAGACTACAAAGGGAGAAAGCCAGAAGGGAAAATGAGACTATACATCAACTGCTATAGCATTGGATTGTATAGTTGCAACCCAGACAAATTAGGCAATCACATGGGCAAATTCAACATCAACTTGTTAAGAGCTTGTTTTCAATCCAGTTCCCAGAGTGCTTTAGGACCCAGATGAATAGAGGCTCTTCAGATGTTAACCACTCACTGGGTTGCACACTGAGATGACTTCCCTAGCTATTTCAATTTGTTCTAACTCAGCCCCAGGGAGAAAAAATGATAGCATAATCAACTTCAGAAAGTTAGTTATTTGGATGAAAACATGAAGCATGAAGTAGCATGAAGACATAATGGGTCTATTTTAAACTGATAATCAAGAATACTTATGGCTTGAATCTCTTCATCAATGTGCTTTTGTTATTATTTTTCAGTGCTGTGTGGCGTATATAATCTATGAGACTCTCAGATTGTAAGCTGGTTTTGTTTTGGTAGCATGGTCACTTCCTGTGTCTGTGACTACCTCCTTCTGATTGATGGTGGGAACTCCTGAGGAAGTTTGGGGGCAAACACATGAGATGACTTCAATTGGCTGATTAAGCAAGTTATCATTGCAGGTGACGTTCCAGCCTGAAGTGGTTCCTCATACATGGCACTTAACTGTATGTGTAATCTTAAGAGACTTGCCATAGCTTATAAGCACAAAATGACCGAATCAGGAAGCTGTGTCACACCTCCATTTTGCATAATTTGCTTCTAGAGTTTCAGTGGTTTGTGACAACGCCACAGATGAAGGTATTAGAATGCAAGCTTCCTTTAATTATGCAATGAAACCAGCACTGCACTGCTTCCAGAAGGATTTAACATTCAGCAATTGTGGGCAATTCAAAAGGTCAAGGGGTTCATGCTAGCTGTGTTTATACTGAGATAGGCATCTGGGCCTTCCACACATTTCTCCCATCCATTCATCTCCCTATCTTCCAGCTCCCTCTTTCCTGGGTCCTCTTAGCAATCACATGCCACTTGGATGATCCTTAAAGCACTAAAAAGCTTTTCATGGAGCTGTTACAACAGTGAAAATGGATTCAGGATACATGATCTGACATCAAAACCAGTGACTATTGTCAAGGGCTTCTCTTTACTCATCCCCCTTTTGACTACTTTTATTGTCTTATGATACTTTAAATCAAAGTCTTTTTGCTGAGTGGCATGCATTTCCAAGGTGGCTGCTAGGGACATTTGGTTTAGGCAACGTGCCTTATCTGCTTTTTCCCTAGTCGGCTGGTGGGGAAAATCCCACCCATACCAAATATTTAGAAGATACCATTATCTGCCTATCTTTTTATTTGCATTGAGCATCCTTTGTTTGGGACTCAGAAGAGCTGTATGCTTCAGGAACAGGAAGAACCAAGACAGGCTGGGACTGTACAGGGAACTGAGGAAACTCTAAAGAAGAACAGTGTGTCCTGTGTCGTGTCCTGGTTTGGCTTCGGGGTAGTAAGTGCTGATTTATTCTCTGAGGCTTGAACAGGAACTGCATGTGTGTCAGCCAAGAGAGTTTGGAATATCTGGGCAACACCTGTGGATTGATTTGCTTTCTTAATATGCTGGTTTCCAACCATTCAGCTCTGCAAGAACTGCAGACCCTATTACAGTGATTACAGTCACAAAGGGACTTTTTGGTATTGTGGGACCAATGCTCTGCTTTCCATTAGAAAAACACTTACAATTCTATTAAATGCTTATTGGTATTTTGAAAGGAATATGTATTTTTGTGAATGTTTAGAGTATGGTTTTCATTTCCACTAAACAAACTTTGTGTCAGTCCACTGGTATAAAAGGGTCTTCAGATGATCCAAAAGTGTGTTATACAATACAGATCTATCATCCCCAGAGCAGTATGAGAACACGTACTATTAAAACTGAAGAATTTTTCTTAACAAATTAAAAAAAGTTCATTGCAAAAACTTCTGAACTTCTGAGGAAAGTTTTAAAAATAGTAGTGGCGGTTACTTCACTAGTAACCAGGTAATTACTTGAGAGTTACTTTCAAAGGAACAGAGCGCAGACCATACAGGCTCATGCTGCTAATGGCCTGCAGGTATTAGTTAATGAAGCAATCCATCGGGACTGGGCACTTGGTGTTTGAGTGATGTTTATTATGGTAATAGCCATTGAAGTCAATGTGAATAACTGTGACAATGGCATTGTGGAATTCCAGCCTTATTTCCATATCAAATCACTTTCTTCGACAGGTGAAAGGGTGAGGCTCCTGCTTGCCAGGCACACAAAGTCACAATGGGCAACTGAGGTTATGTTGATGCTTTCTCTTTAATGTGTCACCTGTGATCAAGATACTGAAAGCCAGATTCTGCCTTCAGATACAAGTATGCAAATTTGTCACCTTAAAACTTTGTCATTGTTCCTGGGAATGTGCTCAGATTGTATCTTCAGTTACAGCTTAGGCAATCTTCACAGCAGCTTGCACAAGAATAAAGAGATTTTAGTTAGGAGTTCTTTCAGCCAGTTATGCATCAGCTAAAGTGAGGGACATCTACATCTGTAGCCAGCCTGACTATGCAAATGTAGCTCTTTTGCATCACTTTTGATTATTCCCATTAGTAGCATCACAATCAGCACTAAATACCATTTTGGCTATTTTGATAAGGGAAAAAAAGATGTCCTTCCCCCCTGTCCCCCCAATTAATTTTCCTGGCTTGAGCTGCATCTAAGCAATGTATTCACAAGGTAAAGATGTTGAGAAAGTTCATAACTGAAAAAGTGATGGTGAATCACAGCCTTAGGAAATAGGCACAGAGAGTTTCCATAGGCAGATGGAATAACATTTGTGAATGGAGAATGTATATAAATGATTAACACAAGGCTTGACTGAGACCTATCATTAAATATCACCTCCTGCTTGTGCAAAATACCCCATCTCATGTAAATGCAGCTGTGAGCTCTGAACAGAGAAACTGTCTAATGAACAGTCTGATGGATCACCCAGGCTAAACTTGCTGCTTTGGGGGTTGGAGATGTGCTTGAGCACAATAAATCCACACGGGGTAAGACCTGTCTACAGTTTATCTTTTAAGAATCATTCAAAGGTTTCACCAGGAACACCAAGCCTCCAGGATGGTCAATTGAGTTTGGACAACTCTTAGAAGAAGGTCATCTCTAGGATGAGATCACATCTGCCAAACCCCAGATTTATAAACCTAACATGTAGCTAGGTACTGGGCAGTCTCCCTTACTGCGTAGGTGTCTGTTTTCCTTAGTTGCCTCCCTAGCGTGATACATCCTTTGGAATGGGTCTTCAGGCTCTTACACATGCTCCAAGGCATGATCTGGGAGATGGCTTGTGAATTGGATCTAAAGCCTCCCTCTCCCTGCCCTCCAAAATTAGTTTTGGTATCTGTTTCATCCAGCTACTTTCTTCCCAACCAAATGTGAGGCCTTGGGCTCTACAGTTGAAACTCCCATTCCTATATTCTGAGGAGGTGCCCTAGCTGCAAGATTTCATATAGCTCAGAAGATTAGGCCATGAAAAAGCCAGGAGGGGATTATCTAGTATCTCAAGACCTAAGGGAGAACCAATGTCCATACCCAATGGTTTTATCAACCTGGCAAGCAAGGTAGCACTGGATTATAGACCCAGCTCCCTCAGTTCCTCATATGCTGCATCCTTCATGGCTGAGGGGAAACACCAACTCTAGGAAGGCCTCAATACCTTTACTCCTGTGAAGCCCTGAGAGTCAATCCTGCACACTAAGGATTTGCTTGCAGTCTCCTTTGTTTGCTTCTTTTTGAGTTGCAGGCTGATCCAGTATACCCTAAATCAATGGGAATCTTTCCATCAGCTTGGATGGCCATTAGATCAGGCACCATGTGACTGGAAAAAGTGACATCACGCTTCTAATAACAGAGATATTGTGAATAGCTTGGCTTTATGTAGTGCTTTTAAACAGAAAACATTGTGTACTCTTAACCTCTGTGTGCAGTATTTGCTTTTACCAACCACTGAAAAGCAGCCACATGTGGGAGAAACGTGACTGCAATTAAACAGTTCATAGCAAAGTTATATTATGATAACACATCTCTCCAGTTCATGAAGCTCCAGGCAACAGATTATATACTAACAACACAGTGAAGATATGTGGTGCAAAGCCAGGTGAAAAGCGTGATCTACATTATTTTTTAAATCTGAATTAGATGCCCATGTTGGCATTTTGACTAGAAAAGGTCATTAAGAATTCTTTGGGATTTTTTTCCTTCTTGTCTGTCCTACATGAACTTTCATTTCTGAGCAAGTTCAGTTTCAACTTGCCCATTAATCTGGCTAATATTTCTCATTTCATCCCTTTCTGCCTTTGTAAAGGAACAGTAAGTGAAATTGATGATCAGTCTATGTGCAAATCTATTGCATAGTGACACATTTTTCAATATATTATATTTGAAAAATTCTTTATATTTCACAGTCAGAGGCTGAAGAAATCTTTATAGATTTCAAATTTTGAAACACATTCTGAATCATTTGCAGATGCACTCAAACCCCCAAAATTAATATATCTGTTCTAAAGAGACTGTTGTCTGTCCCTTGGGATATTCTAATACTGGAATTTAAAGAAAAATACACCGGCTCTTTCCTCCCTCTTTCAGGCAGCTATGTAACACTGAACTTTGGATTATATGCACCTGTCAAGACGCTCTTGCTTTCTTTGTTCCCTTAATTTTAACAATTATTAGTATGCTTCCTAGAGATGCTATGTTGTGACGAAGAGGTGCTCATTTGAACTTAAAACTTGGAGGAAATGAAGAGCCGTTTCCAAAAAGCTAAAGTGGGACAGATAAAAACATTGAGTGATTGTATCTGTCCATGTCATCCCTGTGTTTGGACAGCTGAGTTGGAATGCATGGGGTCTGCGTTATGAAGGAGTTGCAGCCGCAGGGTACCTATAAAGGGCACTGAGAGGCTGGAAAGAATTTCTAGGAGGGATTTTCACTTCCAGAGTGAAAGCAGAAGGATTTGATTTCAGAGAAAATATTGCAGAAGCCTACCATCCCCTAAATACATGTAGCGCAAGTGAAGTGCTCAAGCACTGGATCCAAAAAACAAAGGCACTGGTGAAGTTAAAGCATTGAGAAATGGGAGGAGGTTTGTCAGTGGTAGATTAGTTTGCTGCAGGCTTCTTGCCATATGCCTCCCAAAGCTGCTTCTATTGGATTGAAATTTACTTCCATAGGACAATCAATTAATATTATTAATAATGCTATTATGAATCCGACATTATCCTTAATGCTTAAACCAAGCAGCCAGGATGTGAGTCAGCTGCAGAAAAGGGGCCTGAAAAATGCCTGTCCTTAGGCAGTAACAAAAACCAGAGCAATGGCATTTTCCATCAGATCAGAGCAGAAAGCTTTGTATAAGATCAGGCAGGACACCATTTCCATTGTGCTCCATCTTTTCCAGGATATGGACTTCTGGTTGCCATAGGAGATCTTGCCATTAATTAGTTTTATATGAATCCAGATAAACTCCAGTTTCTTCTTCTCCCTCAAAGTCTTCAATTTTTGCTCTCTGAATTCCAGCTCCCTCTTTCCATGCACCCAGACCCAATGAAACACTTTCCTCTCCTTTTTAACAGGTTGTTCACCCACTCTGGAGAATAACCAATTCTTTTCTTCTTCCCATGGTCTAGGCTGTGTTCCCTGCTTTTTCTGAGGGATTTCCCAGTCTGTATCAAAACACTCACAGCAAAATCTGCCATTCCTTTTTTCACTATAGACCTGAGGTTACCCTTATATTTCCTAACAAGCCTGGCCTTAACTAAGTGCATCCGGCCAGTTGATTCTATATTTATTCCCTTTCCAGGACTGCTAGGCTAGACCTAGCCAAGTGCTAGTCCTAGGCTCCCTTAAAAGACCAGATCACTTGGTTGCACTGGGGAAAACTGAATGGATTAAACTAGGCTGAAACAATCATTGTTAGTGGTTTTTATTTTAAGGTAAGAAATGTGCATTTATAAAACGCAAAAAGAACATCACCTTCCTCAGTTTTCACATAAAGTTCATGATATTATATGTTAATATTTGAAGGAGGTTTGCATAATTTATGTGCAATTAGCATATAAGTGATTCCTGCTATAACAGTGAAAAAACCCACTATATTTCTGGAAAAAAGTTATAACTGTTCTTGCTCTCTTTTCATTAAGGCAATTAAATATGAGTTGCCACAGGAACCTAAAGCTTTCCATCACTAACATGAACTGTATTTGACTATTTTCTGTACTTTTAAGAACTAATCTGAGGAAAAAAAAAAACCAACCAGGAAAAAAAGTCACTCACTGAATTTTCTGTTTTACATTTATTGTGCCATAAAATGTACAAAACCCCCAATTATTTCTTCCAAGGGATCTTACAGGACGTGTACAGGATAATCATGTGCCTACTTGTGTAGGTGCAGAGGAAGGTTCAGGATGGCAATTTCCAGCAAAGCCAGACTGCCCCCGGGGAGAGGCACACAGCTGCTCTCTGCTGTGTAGTCCACCGCCCTGACTGCCAGCCCACCGCTGGAGGATCGAAGTTTGGGGTGGCTGCACCTTCAGAGGTGAAGTCCTACCCTTCAGTGCTGGGAAAGTCATGACATTAGCCTGTCGTCACACGTTGCTTCGTACTCTGTCGCCATTACGCTTGGACCGTTTTGGACAACAGTTTTGGTCACTGTCTATGCCAAGGCATGTTATCTCTTTGTTTTTAGTCAGAGACTGGGACTGGGCTTTTCAAGTCCGATGTGGATTTTCTGGCAGTCACGGCAGTTGCTAAACCATTTCCTTTCCTACGGGTGTTCAAGACACATTCCGCAGGTTTTTTGTCCCTTCCTTTTAAGTCAGTATTTTAAAAATAAATGCTTGGGGAAATTGGGCTTGTGGGATTAGGCACAGAGCAAGGGTCACCGGCTGTGAACGCTGCAAGTGAAAGCAGCAGCTGACACTGCCGCGGATACCTGTTGCGCCTTTTCTGCTGATACTTACACAGCTTCAGGTCAGGCAATGTATGACTGACTATAACCAGAATCTATTGAACATGGACATAAGCTTGCATTCTTTAGCTAATTTATCTTTTTCTCTCCAGTCTTCCTCCATATATGATGACACTGATTTCTGGTCTGCGCCTTAAATACATATAGCCTGGCTAGCAGGAATGTGGTGGGTTTGAATGATGTTGTCCCAGAAGATCCATGAGGACTATCAGGTAAGAGGAGACAGAATCATTGGGGTGCATCAAGAGTCACAACTTACACTTAAAAAAGGAACAGTAGGTTGAATAACAACAATTATTTCCTACGGTCTGTTAGGCTGTGAATAGCAGCCCACAGCAAAATAAGTAAACTGTAAAGTGAGGTTGTTTAAAGTCATCCTAGGTTGCATAAAATCTGCATTACAGATCTGTGCAGGGAACAATCTTGCATTGTTACAGGAAGGGAATAAATGACCAAACCATCTCCAGCTTCTGTGAGTTTATGTCTTGACCAGTTTGTAGCTGGTACAGTTAGAATAATTGTTTTGTCAGTCAGTAGAAACTCTGTTTTGCTGGAGAGCTGGTTCTTGGCTAACAGCTCCAGGCAAGATCCACTCCTGGTGTGACAGAATTATTCCAAACATTAATAGAGTGAGTGTGTTCACTTGTGCCATATGCAGTTGTCCATGTAATAACCTGTGCTTAGTAAATCAAGTGACTCTGCTAAATACCTTTGCCTTAGATCATTACCTTAAAAAATCAGCAAGAAAGGAAAAAAAATAATCAATAGACATCGGGCAAGTAAATCTCACAGGTTCCTGTGTTCTTCCCAGCTTTGGAGTGCTGTACAGAGGATTCTGCATAAGACATTACGGCTTACTGTGCGTAGTAAAATCCAAGGTTTTTAACCTCATCATTTTAGTGAAGTCAAGAGGCCTTTTTTGTGACATGCTGGTTGATGTCACAGACAACTACTCCCTGCTGGCTGAAAGATGGCAATAAAAAAAAAGAAGTGTATAAAACTGATCTTTAATTTGTTCAGACATATTCGCTGGTGTTTACAAGTCTCTAACTGGTGAGCTTTAAATGAAAAGTTTAATTTCAATTCAATTATGCATTAATCAAAATGAAAGTTACATGAAGGCTTTTCAGCTCTTTCCTGTCTACTTTTTCCCCCTTGCCTCTCATGAAAAAGCAAGATAGGAAAGCAGTAAAGTGATATTAGGGACACCAAAAGTGACCACCCCCCTAAGACAAAAATGTTCAACCTGAATCAATTTTCATCTCATTTGAATGAAAACCAGAAAGTGCCCAGTGATATGTTTTGTACAGGAAAGAAAAGTCATACTTTTCCATCACCATATTTTCAAAGAAAACTTTTACAGAAGAGTTGTGTTGTTTGCTTAAGTGTGGAAATGATCAGCAGAACTACTATTTTATTAGTAGCAATGACAGAAAGACTTGACTATAAAGTAATGTTTCTGTATATTTCAAGATACGAGCTGCATATTAGACAATGAGAAGAAGGAAAACTCTTGGCTTAGTTTTTTTAAGTACAATTGTTTATAACAATAGCTTTAGCCAGTGATCATGCACCACTGATATCTGCTATCTGATATGGAGGGTATCACTAACATTTTTTTTCTGACTGAGGCAAAATTGAGTAGTTTGCAATACACTGTCCTTGAAGGCTAACCTCCCACTGCCTCCTGCAAGCTTCCTACTGACATGTGAGATATTAGTATGTAAGAAATAGCATTTATTCTAGATTCTTTGAATTGTTTCTCTTGAACATTGGGAAAGGTAAGCTTTCTTCAGTAGTTTCAGCTGTCATTAAAAAAAGAACAAACAAATATTAGTTGGGCTTGTATTCTGCAGAGGCATGTTCAGGTTTTTCCATCTTGTGCTGGGAACAGTAATCGGCCACTCTGTTTACACCAAGGTCTGCATTATCTAAAGGCCATGAAAAGAATCTGGTGGTCGAGGCCAGGCTTAAGGGAGTGGGAGCATCAGTGTGAGCAGAGAAGAGAAGGTCATGGTAGAGGGGATGCACACTGTATCTTTATCTGCAAAGGGATTTGCTACAGCAGATAATATCAAATAGGGACAAGGTTTGATGATAACAAGTATGTTAAACCAGATTATTGTATCTGATTAACTATGAGAAAACAAAATTTATAGCAAGGGAGGGAACCAAACCTCAACTCTAATTCTGGCTGCTTTCAACAGCTGAAGTAGGGGTTGTTTTGGGGGAAAAGAAGAAAAGTTTGTTACAAAGTCAGTCTTCTGTCAAAAAATGGCAGCAAACATTTGCCCCAACATTCTTTGGTGGCTCAGAGGTGGGATGAGCTACATATCACAGAGGCTGTGGGGATTTCCTGGGGGAAACCCTCCAGTGCAACATGGCAGAGAATTGTAGACAATCATCTCCCCTAAGTGCAGTTGCAAGGCCATGACAACACCTGAAGTGAGAAGCACTAATGACTGCTTGAAACAACTGATGACCTAAAGCCAAGAGCTCAGCCAGCCAGTAACAATGTGGAAATGTCCCTTGCCAAGGTCCTTAAAGTTATCATAGCATTTCCTTTTTAAGAGTTAGCACAATATTTTAGCTTTTTCTATAGTTATGTATCCTGGATGTTTCTGAAGAATGTCTAGTACCTCAACTGATCAGAAAACTATGGTTTTACTACTCTCTTTACAAACTACGCTGAGCATTTTTTTATTTTTTTTTTTTTTGGGGGGGGGGGGGTTATTAAGAAAAGAAAGATTAGAAACTTGGTCTTGTGTCCATAATGCCAATGTCAAACCTCCTGCTCATTTCAATGGAGACAGAATGTCATGTAGGTATCCTGAATATTTCTTATTTGTTTATGTCCTGTGTCAGCTAAACCATTGTTTGTTTGTTGGTGGCTTTAAAATTAATTCAATTAAGTCTCATTCTGTTACGTGGGTTGGTCCTTCCTTCTTCCTGTGCTGGGTTTGCCCTTGTCATTACAGGCATACAATAAGAAGACTTCTCTGCCACAGATGTTTACAATACAGTCTGTAAATAATGGATTTCCATTGTTTACTCAAAGTAAAAAGAGACATTTTTTATGCAGAACTACAAGATTTGCAGAGCTGTCGTCAGCCTCCCCACACACAGAATCTCCTAGTTTCCAGGAAGAAGCCTGGGCTATCCTCCCCTCTTGTAAAATGTTTGTCAGAAGCATTTTAAAAACACTTGACAAAGAGAAACGTGCAAAATGAAGCATTTCAAGAGAGGAGGAAACTAGAAAAGGGGGGCGAAGATGGAACCCTGCAGGAAAAGACTTCAATTTGTCTAGTGATGCCAGTTGATAAAGTGTTTGAGGTCCAGTCTGCAAATGGTGACTTCCACACACAGAATTTATCTTCAGAAGTAGTAAGCATTTATACTCAGTTAAAACTGTACATTTTAAAGTTCTATTCTAGGGATTCTGCTCTGCTAGCTTTGTACCAAAGTATCAAAGAGATAATTTATGTCAGAAAAAGTTTACGGCCTAACAGGCATGAAAAGACATGGGGTGGGTTTATTCCTTTGAATTTCTTTCCTTTTTAATTCTGGGAGAGAAATTGATGCTTGAGAGTAACTAGTCTGGATATGGGGGCTCATGATTATTTCTTGGGTTATGGTGTGTTTGCAGTGCCTTTCTTTTATCACTGTGCCCGAATGTTTGTGGTATTTTTGACTTAATTGAAACGACCGTTTGAGATACACTTGTCAGCAGGGAAAAAATTTATTACTCTCACACCTATTTTATGATAGCATTTCTATCCAGAGGCTATTTTTCTACTTCTAAGAACTAAAGGGATATAAGCATGGTGATACCACACACTGTTACCCTCTAATTTCGAAAGTGCTGGCTATGAGAATGGAATTCACAGGCTTGTCTGAGCCACTTATTTTCCCAGTGTTGCAAACAGCTTAGAGGTGGGGAGGCTGGACACACAACACTAGACCCCGTAAGACAGCCAAGAGGCAAAGGCTGAAGAGTGGTATTCATCTGAAACCCTGTCACTCTCAGGGACTGAGATGCTTTTCTGCAGCTCATCCTGAATAGTATGCCAGGGTGAAAGAGGAAACTGTACTTTGAAGGCAATTCCAAAACTTAGGCATGTCAGTCACCCATTCAAGCACAGACAGCCATCTCATTCTCTTCTTACAGGCCATACCTGCTGCTGCTCCTGGATGAGGAGATGTTGTCGCCCCTATTTTTGTTGAATGCTTGTGGTTAAAGCACTTACCTAGGAGGCAAAGACCTGTGTCTGTTCAGGTCTCTTTAGGCTGAGGGGAACAGGATGTCACCTTCCACATCCTCAGAAGATGGTCCATGGCAGGAAAAGTAATAAAGTAAGGTGTCTCCTGCTCAAGATTAACCACAGTCAGGCCAAGAGGAAGCTCACAAGGCTGGAGAGTGATAGCAAGCTGGAGGACCATAACTGTATCTCAGTGAGATCTCTTGAAAGAGAGGGGTCCCTATCTTTGTGGGTTTTCTTCACTGACTTTTTAATGCAAAATACACAAACACATTCCAAAAGGCTTAAAGATGCAAAGATGCTCACTTTATTCGCAATGCTTAAATCTCTTCTTGGATTTGGATTTAGCCTGTTATTATTTTCATATCCTACCATGAAAGCAAAATGTGAGATATCCCCTTTCATGCTTGGATAAGTTCATCTCCGAGCTTTGCCACAACCCTGAACTAGTCTCAGTTTTTCCTTCTTTTGGATATTGTTGACATCAGTGTGTTGATCTCATACATTCTTCTAGTAATACCCTACTTCTAAACACCATGAGTAATAATACCTCCATGGCAAAAAAAAAGGGCCGAGCATCTTTGCTCTTTTTTTAAAATAATTTGGCAACCAGAAAGGTACAAGCGGCAAGAGAGTTATCATGAGAGGCCATGCATTAAATATTTCATAAATCTGGTAGCCCACTGCAGAGGGAGCAGAGCTCACATATCTGAATTGTTTCCCAATCTCTGTTTAACACTAACATACACAAAATGCACCTGAAGTCTGAGCACTTTCATAAGGTTTAACATTCGCATAGCAAAGCATGCAGTGCTAATGCCCTAGAGTAACTTTCCAAAATCACCTTCTTTAACCACGTCTCATGTATTTCTTCCCCAAAGTCCAAGAGAATGGACAAACCTTCTGGGATTTCCAGAAAGACAGCCAGTCTGGATGCCATCGGAGAGAAACTCTTGCAACATTTCTGTTTTCTCTGGCCACTAGGCCATGGGGTTTTTTACCCATAAAAAGTGTGGCTGAGTCCTTTCACTGCAGCCAACTGCTGCATCTCAAGGAGAGGAAAGCAGTCTCTGGGGCGATAGAGGCCCACACTGTTAAATGCCATAGAGTTAGAAGATCGCATTTCAAGCACAGAACAGAAACTAATTAGAAAAGAGTGCAGACTAGTGCTGAATACTGGCCCAATACGTTTTTTTCCCTGAAGCAAAGATCTGAAGTCAAACATATTCTGCACTAATTAAAGTGCCGCAATGGCCCCAACATGTACCTTGCCACAGGAGCTCCAAAAATTTTCCTTAAAATACCGGCATTGCCAACAGCTGGAAAAGGAGAAGCAGCAAAACTGCTGCTAGGTGAGGCCAGGGGACCGGGATGAGTCCCTCGGCTGCGGGGCAGCACGCACACGGCGCTTTCAAACAGCCGGCACACGGGCAACGCAGAGCCCTTCCGTGGTAGGTGTTTGGCAGCGTGTTGCAGCGGGGAGCTGTAAAGGTCTGTCACACAGCTTATCTGAGGGGGTCCCGCAGAGGACTGTTGATCACCCAGAAACAGTCCCCAGAAGCTACAGGCAAAGGAACAAGAATCATAAAGTCATAGAATAATAGAATTGTTTTGGTTGGAAAAGACCTTTAAGATCATCAAGCCCAACTGTTAACCCAGCACTGCCAAGTCCACCATTAAACCATATCCGTAAGCACCACATCTACACATCTTTTAAACACCTCCAGGGATGGTGACTCAATCACTTCCCTGGTCAGCCTGCTCCAGTGCTTGACAGCCCTTTTGGTGAAGAATTTTTTCCTAGTATCCATTCTAAACCTCCTGTGGCGCAACTTGAGGCCAAGAAGTGGCTGAAAGGAAGCTAGAACTGCTGCACTAAGGAGCAGGGTTTTCCATTTAGCTGAATCAGGACACCATCTGATTATTAGAACCAGCCATAGATTTTGGACAGAAGACAGAAAAATGTCTCTTGTCAGAAAGATGATGCTGCAAAAGTATGTTAAATTCTACTACATTTAAAAAATCAGATTTAAATATGCTGTCTTTATTTTCCCAATTATGTTTGATGCACTTAAAATATTTTTAATTCGTAATTTAGATATATTTTCATGTTTCATTATGAAGTCTAATGATCACTAAATTAAACATATTAATATTTCATAAATTTTATCCGACATTATACTGCAATGTTTCAGCATTACCAAAGGCAAATACTGTAACCTTGGCAAATGCTGCAGCATTATAGAAAGAAAACCCCAACATTTTCCTTGATGTAACACTAAGAATTTCAGTGACATGAGAAGTTTGAGTGTGTTGAACTTTCATTCCAGTTCAGAATGAAAACAAATATCAAATTGCTGTGAATTCTTATGGGATAGAAATGCCATCCCTGACTGGCTCTCTAGGCTATAATTTTAGACAGCCTTTAAGCTGAGAATATTTTGAAGGTCAGTACAAGTGGATCTGTGGCAGAGCATAACAACTAATGATGCCTTTGATTTCAAAACCAGCAGTGTAGCCAGCTAGCCAGCCGACAAGCAGTAAACAGTTGCTTCCTGAAAGGGGAGAGAGGATTAGAGAAAAGGGACGTGAGATCACTGCCTCGAAGCATCCTGAGTCAGCAAGTTAGGTGAGAAAGTTTGCTCTGGTCCCAAGAGCTACATCTGCCTCCAGAAGTGCTGACTGGGCGCGTGCCGAGGCTCGCTCACTGCCGACCGGACACCCACACGGCTGGGGAACTGCGGCTGGGTCCTGGCACGCGGGCAGCGTATGCATTTTGTAGTCACGCTGAGCCTATGGCGCCTTTAGATAAGAGCTGTAAGAAACTGGCGGCTGGAAAGCAGCAAGGGTGGTTTGCAACAGCATCTCCCCGACTGTACTGCTCCTGACGCAGTCACCTGCCTGCTGGGGCGGCCGGCAAATCGCATTGGTGTCTGCAGGTGCTGCTGGTGGCACCGGGACGTGCCCTGTTAGCCAGTCCCTGCCCTCGTGGGGACCTGTCTGACCTGCAGAGAAGAGTTTGGAAGTTGAGTCTTGGTGTAACAGCTAGCATTGAGAGAAGTGGGTGGTTAAAATAGCAACGCAATGTCTTCCCAGGAGCTAAATCAGTTTGTCAATGCGATGGAAGTTGCAGCTGGACTAACTGTGTGTGCAAAGTGGCCAGACCAAACCAAGATATATTTCCTGTTGACTATCTGGTGAAGAATTGTCCTTGAGTGTTGCTGCCATCAGTGGAAAGTAAAACACTGCACTGTCACCAGGCACTGCCTGCCAGTGAGGGCAGGGAGCTGGGTGCTCTCTGCTCCCTTGTGAAAGCTCTTTCCAGCTCAGATATTCTCAGAAATAATCTGTATGCCAGCACATACACACTTCCATTCCTTAGTCCTAAAACCAACATTGCTTTGTTTATTATTTTCTGTCAAAAAGGGTGGCTCATCTAGGTACACATTAATTTTCTTTTCCTCTCTCTTTTCCTAAACATTGAAATTTACTGATTTAGAAGGATCAGGAAAAGAGTTTTTTATCTTAGATATACTGCCTTGTTTGCTCCACAGGCAAACTAAAATAGCTCCTGAACTGAAACACAGTTGTCCCACGTCTATCAAAATATCCTATCAATTTCTCCTTCCCCTCCCCCTTGTGTCCATGGTGCAGTTCTAATCAAGTCATCTTAATTCTGCCACTCACTGACAAGCTGCAGTTACAGGATGTCTCACAGAGTCTCCTATCTGAAACCAGACTTCAGAGTGCAAGGAAAGGCTTTGATGACTTTTGAGGTTGTTTTTTTCCCTCTTTTTGTAGAGTTTGGTCTGCAAGTGACTCATTTCTCCTTGTTTTCTTAGTGATAAACCACAAGATGTTTAGAACTTCTGGCCTGGATGCTTATCCTGACTTTAATGACAAATTGTAGGACCCTTTCATCCTGTGGCACAGGAACAACCTCTTTCTCAAAAAGTCCTGGCTGCTGTGGTAGCAGAAGTTTCTTAGGAAAGCCCAAACAGTGGTGTTCCCCCCTCCACTCAATGAAGCTGCTCTTGAGTCACTGAGGCATTTTTCTTTCCACAGTATGTGTTCAAGGGAAGAATCCTTTCCAACCTCACACCCACAGAATTTCTCATCTTCTGTGCATGGTGTGGAGTGAGGATCTTACAACTAGTAAATAAAATCATAAAAAAAACCCAGCCTGCTTTGAGGCTGGGAGACTAGTGTTACAGAAGACCATACTGCATCCCCAAGGCTCAGGAGAAGGGAACAAGACTGCAGCCACCTGGAATTCTCACTACATCTTGAAATTAATAGGAAGCTCCAGTGTTTGTCTGGGTCAAAGGGATGTGAAGGAAACAAGTAACTGTGGTGGGAGAAGGAAGGATGACAGATCACTGATGAAGTGCTTCAGATGATGGTCTGCAGCCCTGTTTTCTTCTCTGAGTTGCAGTAGTGACACATGCAGACACCTTACTGCTGGCCAGTGTTGCTCTGAGTGTTGCCACACTAGGGTGATACTCAAAATATCTCAGGGACACCCTTGCTCAGTGGCTTACCAAGGGGTTTTCCAAAGAAGCCACAGGACAATTATGTCTCTCAAGGTCTACGACAACCCTACCAGGGAGGAACTGAAAGGCACAGAGGTGTCAGTAACATCGGGTATATGCACCTCCCAGAATCGGTAAAGCTGCCCTGGCTTTTCAGGTACTCTCTTATCCCTAACCCAATGACTTTGTCACCCAAATGAGATGACACCAGCTTGGGCAACACCGTTTCCTCAACGTTCAGTTTGCCTGGTGCGTGTCTGGCTGGCTTCGGTGCATGCGTAGAGTGCTGTGGGCAAGTGAATCCTGCCTTGCCAAGAGCCTTAGAGCAAGACTCTGAGTTGCTGCCATCCCCAGTTATAGTCCCTGGCTATGTTCACCGGCTGGATGGGCTGAGAAAAACCACCAATTGCAATGCACCATCACACTTCAAACCTGGCCAAGGAGGCGAGCAGGGCATGGGGAAATATTGCTGGATCCTGGCCAGTGTTTGGAGATTTTCACTTGACTCGTAGGAATGCAGAGTAACACTTGCAAAAACCAGCCAGGGTGCCAGGTCAGGCCTTTTCTATCCCTTTTATATTTATAACTGTAATGTGAACTGTCATGGGGTTCATTTAAACATGACTTTTAGCAGGCAGCTTACAGTTCATCTCTGCCATAGAAGTCCATGTTTTTGTAAGATCTTATTCTGAAGATCTATTTACTCTCCCTCAGCATAAGCTGAACAGCACTATAAACCAGGCAATTTCTGTGCAAAGCAGTGTGCTTCCACAAGTACAGTAAAGCAGTTGGTTTATCTGTTGTTACCTTAATAGGAATAATTTTGTTTCTCATTTTCAGGGGCAGGGAGAGGAAGGAAGGGAGAAAAGGATTTGCCTCTGTAATTTACCTCCCCTGACAAAGCTAGAAGTTCTTGGTTATTCCTTAGAAAAAAAAAAAAAAAAGTCCACAGGAATGAGGTAAAGACTTTATCATTTTGGCTGGCTAATGTGTCCAATTGCAGCTTTCAATAGACACAAATGGAAAAATAAGTTCAGCTGCAGGCTGGACAGTAAGCCTGGAGGCAGTCTGATTTATGCAGGCTGTTTCAAGTTTGTATTTGAAGAAGACTTGGGAAAGAGGGCTGGCAGCCCCTCTGCAGGTGATTAGTACCCACCCCTGCCCTCACCATAGAACAGCAACACTGTGGGGAAGGACCAAGGGCCAGATATTCCACTCTGGATGCCAGAGTCATCCTGGTTATAGAGGTATATAAATACAGGATAGTGTGCAAAGGAAATAGGTCTGCAGAGAGACATTAAGTCATAACTAGGAGGGAAAATATCAGCGAGCTATGAGGCAGCCAGTGGAAGCTGAAAGGACTTCATCAAGTCCTCCAGCCACATACCTACCAGTGCTCAAGCTCCTTGTTTGTGGAGCGCTGGCACAGGCGTGAGCTGACTCCACGTGTCCCCTCCAATACATGTTTTCAGCACTGACAGCTGGCAGCCAGGAGTCCTTGGGGCTTCCAAATAACCACTTACAGCTCCACTTACTCTGTAATGACCATGCCTGGGCATCTCTTCTGTTACCCACTGTCTTATTTTGGTGCTTTTTTCCCTGCTCTGTTTGACTTGTTCTGGAGAGGTTTCTCAGTTAACAAGCAACAGTGTGTCAGCTGCAAGTCAGTACTATAGTATAATTACATTGTGTTGTATGATGGGGGCAATGACAATTTTCATGTAGAAAGAGATAGCATATACCGCACATTACAGAAATATATCCAATTTTAAAGCCATTGACAGCAATAAAATCAAAAGTCAACCTATATATTGAGCACATTTTGCATTAAAGATACAGCTAGCGTTATGTGAGTAAGAATAAAAGGCAGCAGATGTTTTTTTTTTTTTTGCTTATTGCATCCTTTGCAAAGAAGCTAACCACAATGTCTGCTCATAAATATGGGGAAGGTTGCTTCCCACCAGGTCTGGTCTTCCCAAAGGGGATAAAGAGGAATATGGGCCCATGGCCTATGTGGAAAACAAGCTGAAAAGCCATGTCAGCCAAGTGCTGGCACAGAGCATCCTCCAGATAGTGAATCCTGTTAGACTGGGCTGCACAATGTGTGGGACGTACTGGCTTGGGTCTCCTCAGTACATTAATTTCATCCTGGGATGAACATGCTCTGAGTAGACTGATGTAACAATAACTATTGGCTCAAGGCTACATTCAAGCTTATAATGTTTGTCTAGACAACATCATTGGTGAATATTTCAATCCATTTTTAATTGGAAAATCGCCTGCGTTTTTGCAAAATAGCATTATTTATTCCAGTTTATCTAGTTTTTTTGTTGTTTTTTTTTTTTTAATTAGAAATAAAGAAAAAAAAACATACAAATACTTGTGGATCTTATAATTTTAGTATATATATGTTTTCAGTTTCTGT
This sequence comes from Aramus guarauna, assembly GCA_013400195.1. Taxonomy (NCBI): domain Eukaryota; kingdom Metazoa; phylum Chordata; class Aves; order Gruiformes; family Aramidae; genus Aramus; species Aramus guarauna. The sequence continues at coordinate 269,662 of VXBL01004964.1, forward strand.
GGAATAAATCTGTATGTCTGCTACTCCACACTCATACTACTACAGCTTGGCTCTAATTTAGACTGGGTCTCTAGGGTATGGATGTGTTGTAACTAGTTCTGCTGACTTTAGAGTCAGCCTTACACTTCATTATTCCTAAAGGCTTCCTCAGAAGACCAATGATTACTGAGAAATCTCAACTTTCGTTTAAGCAAAAGCAAAGAGGTTTTAGACACTTCACTGAAAAGTCCAAAATATGTGAATCGTCAATTTTTATTTGTTTGGGGTTTTTTTGTTTTGTTTTGTTTTTGTTTGGTTTTTTTTTAAAGAAAAACTCAGCATGGCTATTCTTTACAATAATGTGTTTTTAAATCACAACATGGTGGGTGTTGGGGGTGTGGTTTCAGTGCTTGGTATGGCAATGATGCACTCCATATTCTTCCTTGTTCAGCATTAAGTATGTATTCAGACATGGTAATAAGCCACAAAAAAAGTCACAGCAGAATTTATAAACACAGCATAGGGACCCCTCTTCTCAAAAAGCAGATGATATTAACAGGAAGCTTATACTCTGTTCTATAACAGAGCGAGAAGGTGAAAGACCAGGCCTATAATGTACATAGAGGATAGGCTTGTAACAAATGGGTCCTAAACCAAATTAATGAACAGGTGGTCTTAGATCAGGGTTTATCTCAGAAAAACGGTCATCTCCCTTCCCACTCTTAGACAAGCCATGCCAGACTAAATAACAGCAGTGAAAGACTCGGTTGTATGCTGATCTTCAAAGTGGTCCTCTCTAGTGAAGTTTGTCGTATATTGATTCCCAGCTGTAGTGAGATCCTGCCATGCTCTCATACCTCTTCTGGGTTCATGCAGAAGAGCAGTTTTGAGCATGCTCAAGACAACAGTGCTCTTGATGACTAAATTATCTTTTTGAAAGACAAGAGTGCACAGTGGCTTGAGAGGTCTCCCTAGGATTTTGATTTTCTTATTTACAGTGTCATTTTTGGCCAAGGGCTGATCTGAATATTAATGGTGTTGATTTGCATTTGGTTTTTGTGCCTATAATGAGCCAAAGCCAAACACTTTGGGAAAAATGTGGATCTAAATCTGCACATTCCATTTTTTGCTCCTCTCTAGCTTGGTTCTTCTAACCCCTGGAGGATTTTTGTTTGTTTGTTTGTTTGTTTGTTTTAAAAAGCAAAAGCCATATGTAAACTTACTGTTTCCAGGAACCTCTTAAAAACTCCAAATGGCATGAGTTTATACAATAGCAAATGCCCCCCCTAATATAATTAGGAGGTGGAAATCTCTCCTGCATCTCTCCAGTGTTATGCTAGTGTAAGTCTGTTTGTGCCAGTAGATTTCATGCAGTGGAAAACTGAAGCAGTATAGTGGTGAATCAGGCCTGGTGGTTTGGTTCATATGCAAGTATGAAATACTTAGGAGTTATTGTGCAAGTTCCCACTGTGTTTATAAGGGAAAATATTTTCCATGCACCATTCAACATGATACCCCTGCACAAAACAAAATGCTGTTTCTTCCCATAGACACAACCTCTGAAATACCAAGCACCTAGACAAGTAGCAAGGGCTGGATAAAACTAATGCCATTTCCATGTTTGAAGCATTTTTTTCTTAGTCATGCACATCTTCACACACACAAAATAAATGTCAATACTGTATTAGAGAAGTAAGACGGAGAACACTGCAAATTTATGTAGGTCATTCAGATAGGATACCTATAAATAGGAAAACACAGGAAATTGCTGCTGTTGCAGGTTTCTATCATGTTCCCCTTCCTTACCTGCCTGCTATTTGCCAAGCGTTCTCACCCTTCCCCTCTTCTCTTATTTCCCCCCTTTCTCTGCCCTTTTCCTTTCCCCTTTGGGAACGCGCCCCTGTGGCTCTGCATTTTACCTTTTCCATTGCAATCTCTCTGTCTCTCCATCAAGCCAAATGCAAGCCCCATACCCCTGCCATCCTGCTTTCGCCTGGCCTCTCTTCACCTTGCCACCAGCCCTGGCTTCTCTCCAGCCTTACACTCTTCACCTCATATGTCTGGTCCCCATAACACCTTCATCATCTCATGCCTATTGCTCTTTTGCATTGTTTCTTGAGAGCCAGCTCCATTCCTACCGTGATCTGGCACCATTGAACTCAACGTGACCTGCTCCTCTCAGCTGCTGGTTATGCTAAACATGTAGACCCACCTGGCAGTCTTTCTGCTGCATTTCTTTTCTCTCTCTCCCCAGGCTGTAAGAATCAGCTTTCTCTCTTTCATTTCTTCTGTCTCCAGTTTTCCCTGCTCTCCCTCCTATCTGACTCCTTATCTTCCCTTCTCAAAACTTCTGTCATCCACCCAGATCCTTCCTCTTTGATTTGCATTTGCTTGGAAACCAGAACTTTTAGTATTTCCTTCATGCCACCCTTTGCATTAGGTAGTTAGCACTAGGAAGTTTGCTATAAACAATCACAAGAAACTGTTCTTCAGGTTCCCATGTACTTTTTTTTTTGCAGAAAACTTGGCAGTGGCTAAGCTGCTGATGTGCTGGGCCAATTATTCAAGATATGTTGGTCAGTACTGTGTTGCTGGACATATTATTCTGGATGTATTCATCTTTTGTCTCTCAATTTTCAGTAACCTTATAGCTCTTTGTAAAACACCACCCCCCCACCCCCCTTTTTTCCCCTACGTTATTATACTGCCTGATACTAAGGAGACTTGATCTTTTTCTTGGGTTTTCAAACTCCATGGAAATGAAAATGATAAAGAATATAATTTCCAAACTTGATAGCAAGACATATGTCAAATAATGAAAATGCAAAGGAAAACAAAACAAAACTAAACAAACCTTACAGTGCAAATATTCAGAAACATGCTTCCTTTTCTATCTGGGAAAATATGTCTGAGAGGAAGAAGGTATAGTTTTCTGGATACATGAAAAATTGCTTTTGAAGGATGATACTGTATTACTGCACTGTATCACTTAACAGTGATTTAACCATTTCTGCAGTACTTGTGCAGCCTCCCCCAAAACCAGAAACAAGATGAGTTTTAACAGGCCCTTTGTTCAGCTCCCTAGGTGGTAGCCAGCAGTGCAGGAGAATTCCTGCAGCAGATAAGCCTGCTCTTTTTCTACTGTAAGGACTTCTACAGGCAGAGAGTGCAGAGCAGATTAGCCAGGTGGTTTTAAGTGAAACAGTTAGGGTTCTGGGAGGTATTTAATTGTCATAGTATGCAGCTCTCCTTGGTTTAATTTAACATGAGAACAGGCAACCTGCCTGTTGATATAACCTCAGCAGCACTGTGAGAATGCAAAAGGGCTTTTCGCTGGTGTAATCTAACCTCAGAATCTTTCATTTTCCATTGCCAGAATAGCTCTAATGAACATACGAATGCAACTTCAGCTGCCCCAGATTTAGATGGATAATGCTTACCGAGCCTCAGGCAGACTTCCTCAACATTTGGCCACCAGCAGGAGAGGTAAAGGAACAGAAACTGAGTTTATTCTGAGACATTTATGTCTTTTCTCTGTGCTCTGGACTGGAAAAGTATCTAATGCTAACAGCAGCCTTTGTACATACTTCTAGTGTAGCCCAAACTGCAACTGCTTCCTTGCTTTACTTCTACTGTTTCTGTTTTACAAAGTACAGATCTAGAGGTGGAACTGAAAGGACTTCAGTGTCCCCCACCTGTTTTAGGAGAGGCTGGAGGGATACCAGCTCCTTCACCATTTGACAGTGTAAAGTGCCATGGTGCCTGTGCTCTGTCATTTGACTCGGGGTTGGATCCACCTCTATTTCACAAAAAAGCTAGCTTTTATCAATTTGAAAAGGAAACATATAACTCTTGCATTGGAGATTACATTTGGTAGAAATATTTCTAAATGAAAATTCCTGAGAGGGAGACAATGCAGTAAGATCAAGATCCAGCACATAAAAAGTTATGGACTCCAAAAGAAGTGAAGGTAGACTGAAAGTCCACTTCTGACACTATGCTCATATCAGTGGTGCTAGAACAACCTAAGCCTAATGAGACAGCTCCAGATCAACCTCCTAGGAGGGTTTTTCACTCAGTTAGAGTTCACCATAAGTCCTCAGAATAACATGCTAGTGCTATTAAAGCCACCTGCAGAGCATCTGTAGCGAGAAAAAATTAACAGACAAGATTGGAATCAGCTCCTGTAACACCAGATGTCAAAAAAGTAGGCAGCTAGCCTAGGGTCCCCCGTCAGGCAGTGATGTGCTTCTAGCAAATGATTTATCCCCTTAAAGGATGTGATAAGAAGGTCTTCGTCCCATCTTGGCTTGTGGTAAGAGGCTACTTTATCTTCTGTGACTATACACTACAGACTACTCCTAACACGGAGACTGAAGAAATAGCAATATGAACTCTTAGAATAGAAAAAAATGTCTCTGTGGTGCTCCTCTGCCCTATTTCGCAGTTGCGGTAAGTTCTGTCAAATGTTTTGGAAATGCTGATGGAGGAGGATACTGGTAAGCAGCAGTTTATTTTGGCAGCTGAGCCTCAGCAAAAGGGCAACTCCTAGCCAGCCACATTTCAAACTTACTGAAAGGGTCTGCTGAGACCTTGTTCAAGGAGGCTGGGGACTAAGGCAAATCAGAGATTTTGGTTTTCCCCAACACCTTTTTTCCAGAAGATGTCTACTCCCAGCCAACTAGCAGTTTTGGAGAAGGGGAAGCCTCAGCATAATGCACAAATAAATCTGTGTGCTAGTCTCTCCTGCATGTTTTCTGTGTGTAAAAAAAGGACTAACCTTCGGGACCATCAACCAATAACTTCTGGAAACTGCATTTACTTCGTATGTGAGGCAAACTGAAGCTCCACAGCTCAGCTGCATTCAGATTCAGGACTGAATTCCAGGCACCACACAACATGATGACTTTCAGTCCAGCTGTTTGCCTGTTCAATTTTGTTATTGAATATAGATCTGGCTGAACTCCCATGCAATTGGAATTTCGATTCAGGGCTCTCTTGTGACCAGTCTCCGGTACAAAACACACATGCACACATGCATACGTGCATACAGATACTGTGCTGCAAACTCAAGTGTTAAAAAAACCCAGCAAATTCCAGAATTACAGTTTTCTATCCTTTCTTATTTCAGCTGTCCTGGGTGTATGCCTTATGGCAAAGATTTTTTTGATTACACCAGATTACACTGGCCCTTGCCTCATTCAGGGCCTGAAATATGTGAAGCTCAGTTGATGAGCAGCTACTGAATGTTACATTTTTTCCTCATCATCTAGTGGTTCTTGTTTTGCACAAGCCAAATCCCCTTCCAAGGGCAGTATTATTTGTTAGCTCATGAGCTATTAAATGAGCTCTGCAAGTCATCACCAGGAGATCTGAGAACCTCTACAGTCACCAGTGAATTTGTTGTCATATTGGGAGGGGAAGAGCTGAGGAAGCTGGAAGGAAGCAACCTGGACTTTCATGTTTCAGTGCCTGGTGACAGATGTCTAGAACACGTTTTCAGAGCATGTCGCATAGACAGAAATACTGTGATCAATAACAAACCTTTAGCAAAACCAATTTGCCCAGCATCACTGAACCCATTTTACAAAGAACTAGAAACTACTTCATGTGACAAAAGTACTTATTTACAGTTCCCTTCACACACCGAGTTTAGAAGTCTAACTGGGGTTAAGAGGCTTTTGATTCATCTTTTTATTAACATTTTTGGAAGGACAGTTTTGGATAAAAATAGGGGCAAGATGACAAAGCATGAGCTTTTACAAAACAAAGTAACACCCAACTGACTTTAATTACACCGAGTACCTTTGCTTTTCATATATGTGCATCCCAAGCCCCCACCCTTCCCCATGTTTATTTCCCCCCATTACTACATTTCCAGCTCTCAGTAGTTTCAGCTGAAGTTTCAGGTGCTTCTGAAAAGTCTGGCTGCCCCCCTCTCGCTGCTGGTTTTGCCGATGCTGGGGAGCACAGACGCGTGATGTGCTGCCCTCTCAGCTATGAATAGTTAGCAGTGTTACAGCTCTAGCCTCCAGCCAGGACTGCCACCTGTGAGGACTGGGTGACTTGGGACAGAAAGTCCTTGGCAGGATCTAAACCTTAATGAGCTTAAAATGCATTGAGGAGTTTGGCAAATACAAAGCCAGGCCACAGAATAAGTAGTTGCAGAAAGTTTCCAATGCAAAATGTTTACAAGACAATTATTTACATTATGTGGATGGTTTTAATTACAGGACAGTTCAGACCAGTTGCTTAAGTTTTCCCAAGGGGTAATTAGTCACCCTGTGAATTTGCCTATTTTCCATTGCTGTATTGAAGCAAATCAGCCATCCTTATCAGAAGATTGACCTTGCAACCTCTGTTCTTGGCAGATTACAGTCTGAGTTTCGTCATGACAGTATCTAATGTATTAGCAAATGTTGCACTGTAGTACTACAGCAAGCAAACCTGGGGGAGATCACAGGGCTCCTCATTTGAAATGTAAGACGTTTCAAGCACAGACAGAAGAAAGGGGCCATTTTTTACAGCCACTACTCAGGACTTGTTCATCTTATTCATAATAATAAGTACAATAATCACATGAACTTCATATGTCTACATGATATACAGACTACCACATGTTATACGGACTGTGCTTTTTAGTCATGCTCGGATTTACTAAACTGAATGGAAGTAGATTCATTCCAACCACAATTGCTCAGAAGTAAATGGGTTTCACGAAGAAATAGGGCGTAGTATATTCCAGATAGCTCATGTTATTTCATCAGCATGTCCTAAGTTTTTATATATAAGTAAAAGAACAGTTAATGAGTGGCAGACACATTTTCAGATATCCTTGTCTTATGAAGCAGATCAGAATCTGATATTATTTAATAACTCACACATGTATATATCTATAGACACATATATAAACATAAAATACCTTAAATAAAAACCGAATGGCGAGTTTAGGCAGATTAATTTCCATTACTTTATATATGAAAACAAAGTAGTAAATTTTCCTTTTCTTGGCATCTGTGCCTTTACTTTAGCATGCAATGAAGCTAACCGTTTGCGTCAGTTAGTTTTTCCTCTGGTCATTTTTTAAGCCCTTGTTATATCGAAGGTCAGATGTCACAATCAGAATAGTCTCTTTGGTCTGAAAATTACAGAAAAGTGTTGATTTTCAGACAGAGAAAAAAACCCACATGACCAGATTCTCTTCTGCTGACAGCTTCTACCAGAGTGGGGGGATCTTTAGGGAGCTGATGGCTGCTGACACCTTAAGCACTCACCAGCAGCCCATTTATCACGTGCAAGGGACAGACCTGAGGAGGGGCTCATACTGCACACACCGTGTCTGTGATAAAGATATCCTCTCTGTAGAGGACGGGGTAGTGAACTACTGCCCTGCAAGTGCTTCACACTCTCCTAATGTACAGTTCACACCAGTGCATAGGATAGAGAGCTGGCCTGCAGCAAGAGCCACTTCTCTGTACCAGTTCTGCAGAATCCAGCCAATCTTGCCGGAATTCCTTGCTGAGCTGGGTTTCGGCTCCTTCAGACCATCTCAGCACTGCCAAGACTCTGGCTCTTTGCCTGCCTGCTGTATTGCCTCCCAGAGTACTTATGAAGCACACAGCAGAATACCTCACCTGTTGTCTTTTACCCTGCCACCCATTTAAAAGTTCACAGCGATTGATGTAAAGCAGGAGAGCTGCAAAACCTGGTGAAGAACAGCAAGAGAGCCAAGGTGGTCTCACTTGGAATAGAAGTATCTGGATACTCACAGCCTGCTGGACAATCAAGGGAAATGAGCAAAGAAGTTGTGAATAACCACACATGCATACATGTAAATTCATTTAAAAATGCAGTTATTCCTTGCTTTCTGAAATAGTATCCATACTGAATTTAGATCTAAGCAATAATATACCAGAAGAAGAAAAAGCTTGCAGATTTCTGGGGTTAACATGGAAATTAATGGCCTTGAAAGTGTGTCTTCTGGAGGGAGGGAGGAGGCAATTCAGTAGCAGTAGTTCATCTGAATCACATTAATGCGATGCTATAGAGGAAGAACCTTCATTGTAACAACAACCTGGCACCAATGGCTAGATATTTAAATCGATGCTCTAATTGTTAAACTCCATTTCTTTAATTTTTTTATTATGTACCAAGTTTCCAAAAGGAGAGCAATTGTTTACTGTAGGTGTCCTTTTATGAATCATCAAGAGTCAGTGAAAATGTACTCATGCTGCAATCCTTAAAATAATAAATTAGTAATAGGGACCTACACACTAAAGTGCTTTGCATGTCATACCTTCTGTTCTTGTTATTTAACAAAGACATTTCACAGCTTGTGGCAAAAAATAATTTCCCCTCTTTAAAATAAAGCAAGTTGATGCCTGCTTTACTTCAATGTGCTTAGTGAGAGATGACCTTTTACTGAAGTTATCAAGAGTCACTCAGAATGCTTAAGTGTTTCAGTCTTCTGCTACAGGCAGCAAAGTGACCATGATTTTATTGCCTACTTTGCCTTTGCCAGAGAGCCAGGCTGTCTTCTGCTACAGGTGATGGAGACTTTTGTAGGGCTGGGTAGTGGCCACCTACTGTACCTGTAGTAGCTACCTAGAGGCGTAACTACCCTAGAGGGGTACCCTACTCTAGAGGCAACAGGGTCATCCTGGCCCAGCAGCTGCCGTCCCTCATCTCAGGTCAGTCACTGGTGGTAGCATGGTCAAGAAGCACAAGTCACCAGGCCTCTTCTCCTCTACCTTTCTTTGTACATGGGTTGTAAATTCATGGTCTTTTTATTCTGCTTGTACAGCAGCAAACATAGCAGATGTCCAGGTTTGTTAATGTGCAGTAGATATAACAGCAACCTAAATAACGGTCATTTCATCCAAATAAAAGTTTAGATGTGCTGCAGGTATGTTAATGGAAGAGAAACCAAACATGATTGTGCTGGTTTTGGCTGGGATAGAGTTAATTTTCTTCATAGTAGCTACTCTGGGGCTGTGTTTTGGATTTGTGCTGAAAACAGTGTTGATAACCCAGGGAAGTTTTCATTACTGCTGAGCAGTGCTTACACAGAGCCAAGGCCTTTGCTGCTCTTCACCACACCCCACCAGTGAGGGGGCTGGGGGTGCACAAGGAGTTGGGAGGGGACACAGAACAGCTGACCCCAACTGACCAAAGGGATATCCCACACCATATGACATCATGCTTAGCAAATAAAGCTGGAGGAAGAAGAAGAAGGGAGGGAGGCGACATTCAGAGTGATGGTGTTCGCCTTCCCAAGTAACTGTTACGCATGACAGAGCCCTGCTTTCCTGGGGATGGCTGAACACCTGCCTGCTCATAGGAAGTTGTGAATGAATTCCTTGCTTTGCTTGTGTGTGTGGCTTTTGCTTTACCTATTGAACTGTCTTTATCTCAACCCACTAGTTTTCTCACTTTTAGCCTTCCAGTTCTCTCCCCCGTCCCACCTGGGAAAGGGAGTGAGCGAGCAGCTGTGTGGTGCTTAGCTGCTGGCTGGGGTTAAACGACATCAATGATGTAAAGAATTATTCTTCCAGTCTAATGTTAATAGAATTAAAGGAGGGATATATTGTCCCTTTATTTAAACCATGAATAAAAATAGAATAATGCAAAAGGCATGTTCTGTAACAATTCTAGTGGCTCCTCCTTGTCCCCCCTTTGAGTGCCTTTCACCTGCCCCAGAGCTACATCTGGAAAAAGAATAGAAGTACAGACTCCTGAAAGAGCTTGTTTTGCTGAAGTTGGCATGGGAGCACTGGGCAAGACTTCGAACACAGGCATCAGCTGAGGATTACGTAAGGTCGATTCTCTTCATTGTTTCTGCTGATCTTTAAGCTGTTAGTATAGAGTCAGTGAGACTTGATTCCTTTGAATGGAAAACAACACAATGGTTTCATGATGAAAATGGTAGTGCTGATTAGGAAAGCAGTTTTCCATCACGAAAGCAAATATGTGGCCATACTTCCATGCAGGTACTGAATGCCATGTGCTTACTTTTTCTTTTTATGTAGGCAAACAATAGCCCCAACTCTTGCTTGCTATGGAGACTTTTTATGTACGATGTGGACTCAAGAGCTGTTTGAAGACTGGGGTTTTGGGATAGTCATCAAAAGCTGTCTGTTTTGCTCACGATTTTGCCTTGCAGGTGGCTGACCTTTTAACAGAATTCTATTCATTTCTGTCCACCAACTCATACAAGCAAATAATCCTTTCCTCCTAGTAGCTGAACCAGATTGTCTTGAATTAACCAAATCTAGCTAAGGAAGCACAGTAAATGGACATGGGAATGCCAGTACAGGGGAAACAGGGAGCCATCTCAGCTCCTGTTCTAACTGGCATGCTTTCCATCACCTATAAATCACAATAATCTGCAGAGTGATATTCACATGCTGTGCTGGAAGAAGGAAAGCATGTTATTTGGTACCTTGTCCTGAAAGCAGGTGAGGAGGCTGCAAAGGGCATGGATAGTATTGACGCTGTGTGGGATGCCATAGTGCGGCAGGACCCGTGGCAGCTCATGAAGGGTGGATGGTCTTACAGCTCTCATCTTCACTGCCTTATTAACGCTGCACTGTTGCCCTAGGTTGCCTTACAATCGAGATCATCACGATGCTTCCTCCTCTTTTTTGACCTGTCTTCTGCTGTAATGAGCATGTCTCTTTTTCATCTCCCATTATTGACAAAATTTGCAGGAAGTTCAATATCTTTGCAGCCTATCTGCACCTCAGCCAAGACAGCTTCAAATCAGACAGTGATCACAAGAAATGTTGATGGAGATTAGGCAAGGTGCATACAGTTATACAGAGCACTCATGTAAGAGTGCGTTTCTCTGGGAAGCCAAGCTAAGACCTAAAAATCCCAAGTGGTCCAGGCTGCTCACCACAGCTCAATTTTTTTCTCATGTTTGTTTTTTTTGTTTTTCTTTTTTTAATGAAATAGATGACTAACCTCATTTTCTGCTAAGTTGAAACACTGCAATCAATTGAAAATGAAATGTTTCTTTTTTTTTTTTTCTTTTGGGAGATACTTTAACTGGTAAAATCAGATCTATTGAAACTCTTGGAAAATGTTACCGTGAACATGTTTCTTCTTTTTTTTTTTTTNGAACATGTTTTTTTTTTTTTTTTTTTTTTTTTTTTTTAACACAACCCTTCAACTTCAGCTGATTGATTCAAATGCAAACTGCTTGGTTGCTTGAAACCATTTACTGATTTTGATCCAACTTCACAAATAGTTTCCATTCTCCCTGAGTGCACTTTCTGGCAAAGCAATTCCTTGCAGCTCTGTTGGCTCCACTCTTTTCGATGTCTTCACTCTCAAAAGCAAAGTATATGAGCCTATAACATAAATGGTAGCCACACACAAAGAAGGAACAAAGGTGCATAAAGTGGTGGAGGAGAGAGGGGATCTTGAACTAGTTTTATTTTAAATTCATTCAGATTGGAAAACTTAGGAAGGGTAATTCTTATGTGCCCCCATGAGTGGGGCAATGGATGATTTATGTAAGAATTGAGACAGACCTTTCCTCCCTGCTTTTGCCACAGCGGTATTTTGCCCAGAAGTGACTGGCATTGAGAAATTCCCATGTGCAGCCATAGAGACTTTTAACTTCTCTCTTCCAGTCTCCTGCTGCTGCAGTTGAGGAAGCTCAGCGTTGCCAGCAGCGCATCAGCAGCTTCTCGATGTTTCCTTGCTCCCAGGCAGTGGGTGCAGCAGGACGCAGGGCAGGCTCAGCACTGCAAGCGCTGGGGATGCTCTGGGGCAGGTGATCACGCTCCCCTCCAGCCCCTGCCGTTGCTTCCCAGCATATCCTGTGCTGCCCCAGAACGTGGTGCTGCCTTGGGGGACAACAGACACTTCAAGGCTGAAACTCTAAAACTTGCAGCTTGTAAGGAGAAAAGTCCTGACAGGGGAAGCAAGAGATGCACTGTATGCCCCATCTTCCAGGTGAAGGAATTACAGTGGTGTAAGTTTTAGCTTTCTTAGTCATGCTTGCGCAGACAGTTCAACAACATCTCTGAAAACCTCCCGGACACAAAGATCAGCTGAAGTATTCAAATCTCTGTGTGACCATTGTTTAGAAAACCTTCCTTCAATTCAATTATAAATTGCAGTGCAGGACCAGGAAACGAAAAAAACAAACCCCAACCTATTTAGCAAGGAGCCAAGTCTGGTCTTTACATAACAACCATGACTTGGTTAGTATTTTGGAAAATGCTTGAAAGCGAATGTTGGACAAATCAAAGGCCACAGAACAGCAGGAGATGTTTTCTTCTCTCCTGTTCACTGTACTACATAAGTTTCTGACCAAATACTGCTAGAACTGGCTTTTGTTGGCATCAACTGGTAATTAACTGACAACGAGTATATGCACTTATGAGATTAATTTCTAATCCTTCAAAAAAGTAGCGCTATTGCCTTGCTTCCAAACAAAGGGTGAGAGAGGTTTAGAGAAAGTGCAGTGCCCTCATTAACTAACAAGATTAGAAATCCAAAGGTACAGACCAGTTTGAACAACATATTTTTCACAATATTTGAGTTGATAAGCCATGTCAGCTAGAAAAACATGCTAAATCATAACCAAGCACTAGATTAGGAAAAATAATGGGATTTCCAAAGAAGTATAGGAGAAAAACATTCAATAAAAATTGATCAAGAGTGTTTGGGAACCAAGAGTAAACTTGTTGAAAATTTTCTGGTGGGAGACTAGTCTGATAGAAAGCGGTGATTCAGTGAAATCAAAACATTTCACAGGAATGTAAATAATTATTTGACTCTTTCTCTAAAAAGTCATAAACATACATGTGAAGCATCTGATGGACTTGTGTAGAAACAAGGAGTCAAAAAAGAAATAACATTCTGACATAGCAATTTTATAAGGCCCTTTTGACATTTTGTGGGCCATTCTGAAATATCATTTTGCCCAATTGGAGCTAAAAGTAAAATATGAAATTTTCACATTTTGCATAGAATCGATGTAAACCTTTGCAAACCCTTCTAATCAGAAGATAGATGATATGCTTGTTTGCAGTCACTGCCACAGCAAGTACTCATTAGAGACTCTGGAAAAAATGTTCCCAGAGATGGAGTGGCACTGAAGAGAGGTTCAGATTCTCAGAATTAACCAGAGACAAATGGGGAGATGTATCTCCTGGTCAATTGTAAAAAGATTACCTGGGATTATGCAGTCAAACAACCAACTAAAAACAGTATGAAACAAAAATACCATGAATTTTATAACACCACCACAACAGATCACCAGACTATACAGCCAGTCTATAAGATAAGCTATATAATATTCTTCCCATGGCTCCAGAACAATTAAGTAGAGTTATTAAAACTAGCCTATGCTCAGACTACCACTAATTTCACATGTCTTCCTTTGTTTGTACTGTTCCAGGTCATAGGAATGACTGGATCAAATGACAGTGAGACAGTTGTGTCCAAATTTCTATGTAGTATATACAAATGAGAAATTTGATCTTGAAGGTGTGGAGAGCTATGCGTCACTGATGCACGAAAGCCTATTGGGAAACTGCATGCAAAATTCAGGTATCTACAGCTGGATATACAGCTACATAAAATGTCCTTTTTGTTTGTTTGTTTGGGTTTTTTTGCTGTGGCAAGTATTCTACCATTTAATTGCACACACATAATTAAATCTTCACATATTGTGACAACATCATGTCTGCTTTCCTTTCTTAGCCGTTCCCTCAAAGGATCAGTTCTGCTCCATTTAGGACCAAAGCCTGAGAGCGTTCCCTGAATCGTACACTGGGTTGCGCTGACAGCAGAGACAGTGGCACAGTCACAAGACTTTGGAGTGAGCTTTGCATTGAAGTTCTTAAACCTGCAAAACAACTGAAAAGCAGTCATGCTAGCACAGACTTCAGGCAGGCTGGTTTAGCGGGCTCCTAAGCAGACTAGCCGTCATCTATACCCTGCCTGTGTGTCTCTCTCCAGCAGTACAGCCATAGCTTACTATGTCGCAGGGAATTCAGAAGTAAAAGATTAGCAAAATAGCATGAAAAATACAAACAAAAAAACATGCTTGACAGGTTTCAGTTCCGTTCAAACACTATTTATCTCAGTTACCCACACCCTTTGCAAAGAAGTTATTTTTTTCAGCAATGCTTAATCCATTTCTAGTGTATCTGGGATGGGCATTTGCTTACATAGGTAAAAGCAACACCAGTGTGTGCAGGAGGGCCTTTCTGAGGCATTATAGATGGAGTCTGCATTAGCATGTAAGTCTGTGCAGTAGTAGGGGATCAGTAAATTAAAGCTTCCTCTTTCGTTCCTAGTCCACCAGGATGCAAGCCGAACCAAAGCACAGTCCGGGAACAACCAGGATATTTATGTAGAAACATGCTGCTACTCCAAGCCAAAAGTCAGCACAGCCACACTTGCCTTTCCAGAGAGCCTCGGAAACCTAGCTCTTCATGGCTTTTCCTGTGAAGGAGATGGTATAGAAGAGTCAGTTTTGCCACTGACAAATCTAAATGAAGACACAACCTTCTGCTTTTCTATAAATGTCTCCCTTGCAGGTAGCTTCAGTTCTACAGCAAGGGAATCCAGCCTGTCAGACTTGGGGCTACTTGGGGGTTTTTTTAATCATGCAGTACAAACAGTTTTGTGGCAGGTGAGTGAGTGTATTTAGAAGCATCTTTCTAGTCACCTGACAAAATTTGGCCCTAAGCTTCTACATCAAATCATTCTTAGCTCTAGAGCTCACTGAAAGCAACAGCACGACACCAGGATGTAATACAGCTCTTTGTGTTACAGCAGTTATAAACAAACTATTGTTCTTCATGCTTTAATGGAGTTCCTAGAAAAGGAGATTTGAAAAAGAGGGTTAAGACTAGGTTTATAAAACTTAAGTATGTACCTAATCTGTCTGGGAAAATTCTTAATTCACTTTGCACATTTTCGAAGCTGTTTCCGACCTTAATGTCAGAGCAGCATGCGGAGTCTGAAAGTATGTAATTAATGGCTCCACTTATAAAAAACACAGAAAAGTTTATACTTAAACCTGTCTGTATGCTAAATATATATACCAAGGGATAGTGTATATTGTGTGCATGTGTGTATGTATATAAAAACATACATACCCACCTAGCACTATGTATATCGTAATGAAAGAATGCTGGTTAAAATGAAGTTACCACTTTCCAGAACACCATCGTAAAAATGTCAGCCAGGCTTCAGGAGCTCTGCTTGACCTTTCTCCCAAGAATATGAAGACAAACAGCCATTGACCATTTCTACATCACCAAGAAATGGGATCCTCTTTTCAGCTGACGTTAAGCCTGTCAAGCTCTATTAAAGAACCAGTGGGACTGTAGCTATGCTCACCAGCTCAGGTGCTGCCTTAGGATTCTCTCGCAGTTACTCCAACTTGACGGTATTTGACCTAGCTTTCTGTCTGCAGTATCACTCTTGGTCTTCATCAGTGCTGGAGGAACCTTCAAAGATAAAATATTACTGACCACCAAGACAATTCATACAGCAACTGAGGGCTGCCTCCAACAGCAGGCATAGGCTACATCTGTACAGGACAGTGTCACACTGACGTGTCCTTTAGGTGCTGCAGTTCCTAGCTTTAGGTGCCTGCCTTGCAGTGCAGAGTTCAATGTCAGACTCCTTGCCTCACTGGACAGCACAGGGGGACAAATGGCTGCTTCAAAATGGCATTCAAGGCAGTCAGCAGAGAGGAGTTTCCTAGAGTCTCCCAGGAGTTTCTTGGTTTCATTGAGATTTGCTTAACTAACTGCTACCTAGAACCAACTAATAGGAAAGGCTGGAAACCAAACCGCTTCCTAAAATGCGTCCCTGCTGGTCTGTCACTTGCTGGGCAAAGGTGGTGATACTCAGCTAATGTGATTAAAAGTGACATAGGGCACTGGTCCTCATTTGGCCGTATTTTTTGAAGAAAGCCACAACTGTCTGAGAAAAGCGTTCATTCATCTGTGGGTGTGCAAGATCTGCTCTGGGAAACACTTGGCAGGCTGAATCATCATCAAAGGATGTGGTAGAAGAATATTTCTACCACAATGGTATTTAGCTGAATATGGTGGGATTTAGCTGAACAGAGATTGCAATGTAGAGGTGGGATTCCCACATGAACTGGTGATAACTATCAAATCATTGCAGACATTTTGGATATCTAAGCCTCTTGGCTCTAGCCTTTTTTTTTTTTTTTTTT
>VXBL01004964.1:285895-370413 GCA_013400195.1 Aramus guarauna
TGCGTGATGTTACATTGTCTTCAACTTTTCCCGAAAACCCATAGGAGCAGAACTATCTTTGAGGCTCCACCCGTCTTCCAAGCATGATGTGAATTGTCCCAAGGGTTCCAAAGCTATCATGACGAGGCAGGCAGACAGACAGGGCAATCTCATGAACTTATTTCCTTAGAAAAATAGACTAACAAGCCTGTCAGAGAGCTTAGGTACTTTCAGCATTTGACAGGAGGTGAGCAGGAGTTCTCAGCTTTACTTAAATATTTACCGAAGTACTTCCTTTAATAATACATACTTCAATACTATGTAAATCCCTTCTTCAATCATAATCTTAGAATTTCTTGGCTGCTTTTTTTTTTTTTACCCATTGCAATAACAAGCAAGTTCATGACACAAAACCATCTGTCTGGCCCACTGGTGAACAGCAGACAAGCTTCTGCATGTTGCAAAAGGACATGGCCTTTTACAAGGTAAACTTTTCATCTGGCCTGATTGCTGAGCCAAGAGGGATGGAGCCAGAAGGGTGGTGGAGTGGGGCTGAGGAAATGGCTGCAGAAAGTGCAGTGGGGACACAACCCCTTCCTCCTGTGCTCCCTCTGGGAGGCAAAAGCCAGCTGAGAGGGGGCTTTTCTTCCCCACAAGCTACAGAGCAAAGAGCAATTTGGTATCTTGTATTTTTACATCTGCCAAAGCAGAATGCCACATGTTAGAGACATCCTCTACCCTCCTTTCCCCCCCCCAGCCCCCCAGTTTTTGGCTGTTCGCAACCTTCTCAGGTTTGACAGTACATTAAGGAGAGTTTCAGGACACTGCTGCCACAGATCGCTATGTTTTAGCAGACCTAGCTAAACAATTTTAGCAGACCTATGAAAACAATTCTGTCAAAGTGTGAAGTCAAATTCAGAGGTAGTTTAAGCTGAGAAAGAAGGCGCTGATGTGCTATCTGCCTTTTAGTTGTTTTCGGCTATTAATTCAGTCTAATTCACTGTGTAAGAGGAACTACTATGTCAAGAAGTTATGTTTCATACAGCTCACCGTTGCAGGAATGGTCCCCATGCAATTTCCTATTCCCAGCACATCTGGATGAGTTGCAAGTGAAATCAGTAATTTTGAAAAATGACGACAATTTCCAGTAATTTTTCAGTCATTTTTCAGTCATCCAGTTAGCGGAATGAGTAGCAGGCTTTCAGTGAACTGACTAGTGTCCTAGCTTGCTTTTCATCCAGTTGTTTTATGAAATGCCTGAATGTTTCAAGCAGCTCATGAAACGCCCAGGTTACCATTCCCATCACACCGTGAAATCGGCCATTATTATGCTTTCGTTGTGAAAAGTGACTCTCCTGGGCCAAAAGAGTCCCAGGCTCGGTGCGACTCAGGTGCCAGCCCCTCTGGATGAGGCAGGGCTGAGCCCGGGCTCTGCACGGTACTCTTCTCTGGCATTTTCCCAGTTGGAGAACAGCGCTGTGTAAAATGTCACTATACACTTGGCAACAGGAGAAGAAAACAGACAGATGCAAATGTTCAAAAAGGAAACTGGAGTGTAACAGGCAATGTCGCAGTAGTCTTAGAGGGGAAAATAAGCACTGGCTCCTCTTCAATTGCCTGTCAACACGCCTGCTCACAGCTCCAACGCTTGGCCTGGGGAGCGGTTTTTCCATTTGCAGTATCTGTGCCCCGTGCATGTGCCGCTTCTCACACGTGCTGGGCGAGTTGCGCCTTCTCCCACAGCTCAGGAAAACGCTGCCTTTGCCTGCTTCTTCCTGATTTCCTCCTGCTGGCCCTTTTCTTGTTTTCTTCCTTTCCCTGCCTTTATAGTTATTTCTTTCAACTTGTATGTCAGTTAAAAACAGAAATTGTTTCTTTCTGGCAGAAGACCCTGTATCTTCTGGGGCAGTTTTCACACTACCTGGTGCTTATGCAGGTTATCCATCCCCTTCCTCCCTGGTCCTCCACCTTGCCCCATCTTTCTTGTGGAGCTGAGAGTGTAATATTATAAATTTTACTTTTTTTCTTTCCATTGGATTTAAAGTATTTGCACATCTTTCTCTGACCAGTAATTGATATATTCATATATTAAGGACAGCTCAGCTATGACTTTTATTAGGCTGTTTTACACTCTCTAGCGTCCTCCACATCCCCAGGTTTCCAACCTCTGTGAGCTGTGGTAGCCAGGGGCTGGTGATGGGCACTCATGCGGTGTTCTTTTATTGCCTCGGGGAAGTCCTGCAGTCCTGGGCTTTTCGCCCACTCGCTCTGACACTTGCAGCCCTCTCACGGTCCCAGTTTCCTCATATGACTACTGGGGCAGAGGCAGCTCCAACAGCAGCTGCAGCTCCCGTAAAGGGGAGACAGGAGGGAACCGCCTGTGCTGGACCTGTAGATGAGGGTGTGCACCCCGGCTCATGTCCTGGGGCTGGGGGGAAGACACCGGGCTTTCCCCACTGCTGCAATTTCCCACTGGCTCTGAAGCAGCTGGAAAGATGGGGCAGTGCTGCCTGGGGGGACAGAGGCATGTCTGCTCCTGGTGCTCAGTTCAGTTGTAGCACAGAGAGTTAATGGAGAGAGTTTTAAAGCTCACCTCAAATCCTTTCCTTGGGGAAATCCGAATGTGAGTGCAGCTCATCTGCGCCTACACATTCAGACTTCATAGCAATGTGCACCAAATCCTGAGAGCTAATTGTATAGAGTTAGCTCTGTTCATTAGCTGGGCTGCTCTATGAATTTGAAAGGCATCCATTCAAGTAAGCGGTTGTATGTATAACAACAGAGGCTCTGGCTCCAAGTGCCAGCAGTTTCCTGGAGGGTTTCATATAGCTCTGAAGATATGCAAAAAAGAAAGCCAGCAGAGCAGCATGTTCTCTGTTTACCTTTCTTCCCCTTTTCACCTTGCCTGTTTCCTGTTCAACCATTTATGATCAAGTAATTAGTGTTGACCCACTTGCAGTGGATTCTTTAGTTGCAGTTTGTTTTCTTAATTGAAAGAGCTCTATTTAATCTCAGGGCCTAGCCAGAGAAATGCACTAAAAAGCTCTTCAGAGATGAGGATCCATATGGTTTTATTTATACTGTAATAGAACTTCCCTATTCCTATACTGTGCACCAGGTATATTAACTAGTGTTTTTATTTAATAATCTAGCTGAATAGTAGAGCACCCTGGAGAAGATTTATATTTTTTTATCTGTTAACTGGTTCTGAAAGCAAGAGAAATCACGTGTTGATAAGAAGAGGGAGGAGCAGATCACATTTCTAATCAGAGTTCAGAAGCCCCACAGGCACCTTGCCGTGCCCAGGTAGGGTGGCCTGCACTGGGGGGAGGGCCATGACGGGAGGCTCTGCCCAGAGCAGCATCCACATAGTTGTGTGCCAGACAGCCCTTCTGGAAGGAGATGGGGACTTGGTTCAGTAGCTGTTTGCGCTTAAGCAATTGACAGAGGAAGAAAAGAGAGAGGGGATGACTCGTTGAACGGAGTCAACTGTATGTCACTGTATGCAGGCAGGAGGAACCTTGGTGGCTTCTGATCCTTGGTTTTCCAATCCCTTTTTTCACTATTTCTTCTTCTATTGTCCATCTCTGAATATTGCCTGCCTTAAGGGCATGAAAATGTTTGTTATTGCAGGCATAGAGTTTCTTCCTCCACAATGGAGTTCATACAGTCTTTTGTTTTTCAGTTTATATGCTCTTAAAAAACATTTCTCAAGACAGCAGAGAAGGTCTTATGATACTACAGAGCTGGCTTAAGAAAGATAGCAGCAATTTTCAAACAAGCAGCAAATTATAATGGTTGCATGTGCTGGATGGAAAAATTGCTTTTGTATTTCATTAAACTCCACTGAATCAGCTGAGTCAACTCAAGTGGCTCTTCCCAGAAAAGATAAGTGGCCACTTATTTCCCATTGCCTCATAAAGTGTTTCTCAAATGGACCTGAAAGTTATAAATAAAGACAAAGGACAACAAAGAATTTTCTTTTTATTTTCTTCAGATGGGACAAAGTTGCAATTGTTAGCGCTGTGGAACAAACTGAAGGTGAGAGTACTAACATAAAAAATCCTCTCAAGGAAAATTAAAGCTTTTGTGTAAATTCCTGCAACATGCTTCCAGATGTCACGTCCAGCCAATGTGTCAAACAGTTGACAGAAGGCATGCTTTACTTCAGGTCTTATCACCTTCCCTCAAGAGACAGATTCCAAAACCTTTGCTCTCCCTTGGCAAGACGATGATCTTTTCTCCCTTCAAAAGGTGTCTCCTCTACAACTGGTCCTAGTAATGCCACTGGAGGTCATTGCTTGTCACAGAGATTTGGGGGTACATGCAGTGCAGTATGTTGTCTCAGCAGTAGTCTTGCTGTGTCCTGTAGGTAAGTAGTGCTCAGACTAAGCGAGAGAATCTGTCTCTTGTAGACTGACTACCAGAAAATGAAGCCAGATATTACTACTTCTACTTATTCTGTGGATATGGCCACAAAGCACCCAGCATAATGATCAGGTCCTTGTTCATCTGAAGATTATTCTAAGGAAGAATAATGTGTTATTTATTTAATGACGTCAAAATGTTGTTGTCCTTGACTCCCACCACTACAGCATTTAAAAATGAAAAATAACTCCTTTGCAGACACTGGGTAGGGTCTAGAAAGTCATGTTATACCTTCAAGGTTAATTTGGCAAGGGACTAAAGCAGAAAGCTCAGTGGAGGAGACCAAGGCAAGCTGTTTGATAAAAGCCTCTGTAGATTAGATCACTGCTCTGCTTCCTCTTGTGACGCTAATGGAAATGAATTGATCCACCTACAAGGACGTGTGCCTGTTACTAACACAGGCACTTGTACATTTCTTCACTCTTCTCTTTCAGAGGCAAAAGATGAAAGGTCAGAGGAGGTCATAGTGGCTCTTTATGGGATTTTTTTTTTTTTCCCATGTTTGCTTCTCCTGCAGAGGATAACAAGCAGTTTTAACAAGCCGTGAAGCTTCACAATCACTTAGATTGCCCAACATCTTTATTGCTTTCTGTGGTATGTGTCAGTGAGAGTGTGCTAAGGCTAAAATTCAATCCGAAATCCCGTGAGTGTCGACAGATGTAGGAATCTGACTGGGATGCAGGGCACTGCTGTACCCTTTCCGCTGGGCTCTGCCAGCACCCTAAGCCAAACACCCTGAGTTTTGGAGAGTTCATAATTAGTCAAGATCTGCATCAAAAATGTGCAGCTCAGATCCACTTTTGGTCTAAAATATGCCAGGCCGCATGCCAGAGGACACATACCTAATTACCAGGCTCTGCTGATTATTCCTTGTTCTGTACTTTTCTCAGTAAATTTAGAATAAATTATATCTTTGGCAAATTACACAAAGAGATGATTATACATTTAATTAGATGTTTACCTCTTGTTTTCTTCATGCAATAGTAACTAGTGCAGATTACAGGAACTCAGAATAATTTTTCTGTATGGCCACATTTTCCCAGGGTTAGATTCACTGAAAAAAAAAAAGTAAGGCTTTTGGTTAGGGGAATATTTATAACATATTCAGCTTTTTTCTTCCTTTAACTTCAAAATGAATAGTATCAGGGGATAGTGTCTCAGCTATTTGCAATCCATTGGAAAATGCATATTAGAGGGGAAAATACATAATTTATTAAATGTATGGCTTAAGGTGAGAAACTTGAAATTGAGTTTTGTAAGTCTGGGGATTTTGGGTTATACTTGGCATAGGCTACTCAGTCTGCTGAATTATTCAGTGCTAAGCCTGCCAGTGGGAATAACAAGAAAACAGACATAGATTTTGAAATGTGTTTTCATTTGATTGGGAAAAAAAAAGGTTTAAAAATTAAATAGCTATACTCAAAAAAAGCTTTGTTCCCTCCTCATTGAACAACTGTTGATGGATGACTGCAGTTCTGCCTGTGAAAGGAGTACCCATGTGTATTCACTTAGTAGCACTTAAACAAGAATGTTATAAGAAACTGTACTGCCTATTACACTGCCACAAATGTTAAATGTAATTAGAAATTGCTTCCCATTGCAACCATTTTTTCCCAAGTAACCAAAAAGTACATATATGTTGGAAGATAAGGACAGAAGGTGGTCAAAATGCTGACGTCTCTGAGACCTGTTTGAGGGAATCAACTTAAAAGGAAAACCCATCTCTTAGGATTGCTCTTTCACCACAAAATCAGTTCCCTGTGTTAAAAAAGCATTCTGATTTCCTTCAGAAATTGAAAGAATTGTGCAAATAGTAGTCATTTTTACTCAGATTTCAATGTTGTTAGAGGAAAGTCTGCCTTTGCTTTAATGGAAGCTAAATCTGGCTTTTTGTTATCCAAGTATCAGATTGCCTAATGCCTGAAAGATTTCTTATGCATATAAAGAAAAACAATTTCTAGGCAACAAATATTTTCAACCACCACACAGAAAGAATTGTTTCAGGAACTGAAGTAACCCCCCTTATTTTGACAAATCCTATTTTTTTCACCATTAAGTCCTCTTGATAACAGTAGGATCTTTTTCTCCTCATCACAAGGTTGGGTACCTCAGGAGACAGGAGGGATCAAAGTAAGAAAGACACATGCCATTTTACCTATGCTGAATCACACTCTTTAGCTGGAAACAGGAATTGCTAGCAAGGGGCAAAAAAAAGCATATGAATCTGAAAGCTTTTCATTCCTGTCCATCCCATTTTTCCCACACCCTACAATATTCTACCCACAACTCTCCTGTGCCCTACAACCAAGACTTGAAATAATCTCAATGAGAAGGGATGAAGACAGAGTCTCTGCCCATGGTTTCAGTCTCACATCTCTGTTTCTGCACTTGGTCAGCAAAATATAAGCCTGCAAAAGTGAGGAAGTGAAGGTAGCAAAATGACCTCTTGGCAAAACACCAGGAAGTCTAGTGATTAAAAAAAAAAAAAGTAGCAAGTTTCTCAGGTCCTTCAAAGTGTGAGCATGGTCCTCCACCCTCAGAGTCCTCCATGCAAAACCTCAAGCAGAACGGTGCACCGCAGGAGCATGGTGTTTACATATGGGGCAGAGAAAGGTGAAGCCTCCACTGCTACAAACCAAACCCTGAAATGTTGCAATGAACCGGCATGGTGGACCTGCATGTGGACCTTGATCAGTGAGGAGTTGCCATGTGACCGGGTAATAGCACAGCACTTTACACAATGATTAAGAAAAAGGATGTACCAAGTTGTTGAATTTTACATCTGCCCGTTTCATCATATGACGCCTTTCCTTACCTTTGGATGACACTGAATGGATTCACCGATATCAGGGTAAGACAGCGCCGATGTGTGCGTTCACAGAGAGCTAACAGTTACAGCAAAGCAAAAAGGTAATTTCTGGACATCCACTTCCTCAAGCTGTAGGAAATAGTTGACTTTCACAATGAGACAGCTTTTCTGGGTTTTATGTGTGTGTGCTTTCTCTGAATCACTGTTTTTGACATTTTGTTTATTATGTCATAAATTCATGCTACAATTGACTGGCACACATCATGATAGCACTGATATTTCAATAATATACTGACTGGAATCAAATTTATTATGTTTTGGTAAAAAGGAAAATGGTGTTTGTATTTTCTTTGATTAATTTTAACAACAAGGGGAGAAGTTGCCAGGCCTAGAAATAGCACTTTTGCAGATTAAAAAGGCTGTGGAAAATTTCTAGGTTTGTTCAAGGAGAGAGATTCTAGGTGAGGAAGAAACCAGTGGAACAACTTTAAGACAAACAGAGAAATATCAGTTTAATCAACATGTACAACTCCTCTTGGAAGAAAAAGTTCTGCTTTTTTAATACAAGCAAATACAAGCTAGCATTTCTCATGTTCAGAGAGTTCACCAAACAGTGACTAATAAACATACTTTTGCAAAACTTTCTAAAGATCTTTTTATTTAGCAATATGAGGCAAATATTTCAGCTTGATGACAATAGATCAGAAGTATGGAATAACAAATACAAAGTGGATTTTTTTTTCACCCTAGGACTTGAGAAATATCCTTAAGCTGACTAATAACTCTGGTCACTTCCCCTATGTCTTGTTCTTGTGAAGAACTCTTAAATACTTGTCAAATGCAAACAAAAAATAAGAAAGAGGAAAGATGTGGCTATGTACAGGAAAATTGCTATCTGAAATTGTTAAGGGAAAAAAAAAAGAGAGAAGTATAAATTACACACATTAGCCTGCTCCATGGCTATTGAATTCAGCTGGAGCTTTTCCATCAGCCTCAATGACCTCTGGAGCAGACCCACCACTGTTGTGATGAAGCGTAGAGTTCTCATCTCTTGCAGAAATTGCCTGTTCAACCCAAAAACCCAGTCTCTGTGCTGGAGCCCTCCCACCCCAGCTGGGGCTGCATTCAGACCACACTTCAGCCAGGACACCTGAACTGAAATCCGACCTATTTAGCAAACACAGCACATTGTTTATTGAAGCAGATATTCCACTTAAAATGCAAGCATCATGTGGATGGACTCTGTCCAAGTCTCCTTCTGAGTCTGACTGACTGGAATCAAATTTATTCATCTACTCCTGCTGCTCTGTGACAGTCTGGCAACACAAAGCAGTTGTGAACTTAAGGGACCGCTTGCAACATACTTGGCCCAGGTATAAATGGTTACAAAAGGGACAAGGTAGCGTGATCTACCCAGCACAGTCACTTTAAGGTAGGGTCATGGCTTTTAAAGCTTTACTTTTCCACAGGTGACCTCCTTGCTCTGTGCAGCAGTGAGGACAAGGGACTGGACAGTGTATGGCAGCTTGCATTTGTCACAAGAATTTTTTCCAGTGTTTCCTGCTCTGTAGAAGGTGAGATAATTCACTTGAATTTCCCCAGCTCCTTTGCAGCTTTATAAAAGGCAAAACTGATATGGCTATGGAAACAGAGTGCTTGTGGGCAAGATGAAATCAGAGTGGTGCATTTTGTAGTCTTTTCCAAATACAATAAATTAGAGGTGTGGTTTGCTGGTTGTTTGCTTGGGATTTTTTTTAAAGGAAAACAGCTCTTGAAAAATTCTGGTAATTCAGAAATTACCCGAGTCTTTCACCACTTGAAATTTTTTAACAACTTTTAAAATGTAATCTTTTTAGCAGGAACCTTTTCTAAACAATTCCTAAAATATAACTAAGTGCTTTTTTTTTTTTTTTTTTTTAAGTGAACCTACTCAATCTTGAAACAAGCTTAGGCTGATATTCTGAACAATCTTTATGTTCTTTTACTGTGTACTGAAGTACTCCCTTGGGCTTACCCAGTTCCAGTATGAACTTACATGAAAAATAATATGAGCTGTTACAGTACTCTCAGCTCAACTGGAATAAAGACAAGATTTTTTTTTTTTTTTTTTTTTTCCCAGAAGCATTCATCCATTTGGAAAAAAAGAGTTCAGTAAGTAAATGAATACATGGGTACTCAAATAAAATCACCTTCTATAACTCCTGTAATTAACTAATTTCCAGCCACATAACTCTCCATGCTGTTTTCATCTTCTTCCCATAGCCCTGGAAACCATGTCTGTTCCATTTGGTAGCTGGTTCTTACTGGTGTGTAAGTGTCTCAGCACTTCACTAGGACACTTTTCTTCTTACTGACAGTTACACACTTTCCAGCACAAATCACAAGAGCAAAGCAGACTTTTACCTGCTTTACACAACCCAACTTTTTGAACAATTTGAAAACCTAGAGGCATTCAGAGCTTCATTCACCTCTCCATTTTTGTTATATCACCACACTCACTGCTTATTCAGAAAGATAAGAGAGGTTGAGGTCTTTGTTCCTATATTAACTTGCATGTTTTAGCTTCACACTTTTTGTTATTTAAAATGTTAGCATATTTTGTCTTGGGAATATCTTAAAAACCCCTAAACTTAGAAACAGTATGTCACATCTCATTCCTGAACTCAAGACAGCCTAATAATTGTGGTATAGAAAATTAACTCCAGATTTCTGAGTATTAATTGTACTTGTTAATGTCTGTGCATTGACAGCATTAATGACTATAGTGCAACTGATGACATCACTTGAATCAAAATGAGTTGTGCTATACGAAGCCAAATTGCTATCTTGCACTTCCATGAGAACAAAACCCCTGGCAGATACCTCTTGCTGATTGTTACACCAGCAGCAAAACAGGCTCTGAAGAGCTAGTAAGTATAATGTCAATAATGTCATGCCACCCTCTATCAGTCCTAAATGTTAGAGCCATTCTGGGACAACACACAGATGGCAAAAGGCCATTACTGGCCAGGACAGATTAGGAAAGCCATCAGGATACACCGATCCATTTGAGTGCTGGGACTCCTAAATGAGAGCTACAGCTGACCCTCTCATGCTTTCCCTTCAACTAAACTAGTAAAAACTGAATATATACATGCGTATGTACATGTACATGTTTATATTTGTAAACATTTCCTGCCAGGAATCAGATTTTCCTCTTCCATGTATTAATTTGCTCTCTAACACACGCACATTCCTTAGACCATAATTCGTCAGTACTTGGAGGACCCTTAAGTTTGTGGTGTTTGGACATGGCCTACCTTTACAGTCTGTGCCTGGAGCTTCCACACATTTGTGAAATGTAAACAGCAACGACACTAAGCATAATAAATATAGGCTGTATCCTACAAACTAATGCTGCAAGGCAGAGTTGTAATTTCTTTTAAAATCAATGCCATTAAAAAAAAAGTTACACTCTGCTCAGATACCCCTTAACATTTCACACTGATAACCTCACTAGACATTTAAGGTATGACATAAACCAGTGAACAGATCAATGAAGACATATTTTAGGTAGCCTGGGTGTCTGCCAGCTGCTTTTCTCTCCTCGTAAAGATGCTGTAGGACCACCGCTCATGATCCACACCGATTCACACGTGCCTCTGGTACCCAGTGACTGGGCTCCTGGTGCTCCAGGTCCTTTGGCTGGCATCATGTGGCTCCTCGTGACTCAGACAGAGACTTCTGCTTGACGGCGGCACCTGGCATAAACACAAAGTTGTTTGAACAGCTTCTCCCCCAGCAGGGTGCCTTGCCCCTTGCAGCAGTGCCTTTGAGCTGTCACGGCGCCCAGTGAGGCAATAAAAGTCGAAAGGAGGGAATGGAGCCTGCGGCCTGCTGCAGCCCCGTGTAAAGGGCACTATGGCTTCCTGTCCTGTAGGAAGTGCCCGCTCCGTGACCTGTATTTCTGCTGCCTGGACGGCTGTCTCTCTGCTTCCTGGAGCAAAACAGCACCGAAAGAGAGTGTCTCTCTCTTCCTTTTGTTTCACTACTGCTCTTGCACAGAGGGTGTCTGAACTTGTGTGCCCAGCTGGAATTAATACACCCAGAGTCTCTGCGAAGGCGGCTGGGGAAGTGGAGGAGGCCCAAGGGGGTGGTGTGAGTATTTGCTGTTGATATGCACATAAATCAGAACCAGCGTATCACTCCATTGGATCTCTGAGGCAGGATCAAGGACAAAGGCAGCTCAGTTTGGGATGCTCTGCTCCTAACTTTTATGTGTCTGGTCCCAGACTTGTATGGACAGTCCGAGGCATAAGTAATAGGAAATGCCAAGGAGAGAAAGGCACATCTGTCTTCAGCCCCACATAAGCCAGGATGGATGCATTATAGGCAGGCTGCAAGGACCCATGTACGTCTTCTACCTGAGCTGCAGAGCTGGCACCTCTTTGCAGAAGAGGCGGAGGCAGGGGCACAGTAGGAAGGGAGGGAGAAGGCGGCAACTGCAGAAGTAGTAAACACTACTCTCAAGTTAGTTTTTTGATGCCACTTTGTTGTAGAAGCAGTGTGGCACTGATTGGTACGTGATCCAGCAGAATATCAGCTGCTCGTGTGTCTGCATCACAGGCGAGAGTCCAGCTTCTGGATTTCTGCTTTCCAATACAAGGGGGATATCAAGAGAAATGGCGAAGGAGGCATGACAGGGTCTCCTCCAGATAGTCTTTCTGAGAAAGTCTACCTTCTCATTCACACACAGTGATATACCTGGTTTTGGCTGGGACAGAGTTACTTTTCTTCACAGTAGCTAGTATGGATAGTTTGGATTTGTGCTGAAAACAGTGTTGATAACCCAGGAATATTTTTGTTACTGCTGAGCCCTGCTTACACAGAGCCAAGGCCTTTGCTGCTTCCCACCCCACCCCACCAGTGAGGGGGCTGGGGGTGCACAAGGAGTTGGGAGGGGAGACAGCTGGGACAGGTGACCCCAACTAACCAAAGGGATATTCCATAGGATGTCATGCTCAGCATATAAAGCTGGGGAAGAAGGAGGAAGGAGGAGACATTTGAAGTGATAGCGTTTGTCTTCCCAAGTCACCATTAGGCATGCTGGAGTCCTGCTTTCCTGGGGATGGCTGAACACCTGCCTGCCCATGAGGAACTGGTGAATGAATTCCTCGTTTTGCTTTGCTTGTGTGCACAGCTTTTGCTTTCCCTGTTAAACTGTCTTTATCTCAACCCACCAGTCTTCTCACTTTTACCATTCTGATTCTCTGCCCCATCTCACCAGGGAGGAGTGAGCTAGTGGCTATGTGGGGCTTAGTTGCCGGCTGGGGTTAAACCACAACAACGTCAAAGATGAGTAGGTTTTATAGCACTTTTTTTATGCCAATTCACTCCGGACTATAAGCCTGGAGAGCTTCCTGCTGTAAGCCTTTGCTTTTAACTTTAGATCCCTGGCACACTGGTGTCTGAGAGAGATAAATTACTAAATGGAAGAGGGCCAGCTGAGCGCTACACATACACGTGCCTACATTGCTTAAGTGTTACCTCACTGGTTCAGATCACTGCAGCTAGCTCTCTCTAAGACAATATCCCAGCATAGTTTGAGTGACAAGTCACTCAACAAATCAGTCTCAAAAGTTCTTGTGGATGATCTAGAGTTGGCTCCCCTGACTTACATAGTCCTCTAGTAGGCTTTCTCCCCTGCAATGGTTCCATACGGCCTCTAGCCTGAAGCCATAGCATGCATGTCCTCGGTTTCAGGGCACAAAAACACCAGCTGAGTGGGCTGCAAAGCAGCTCTGCCATTATTTCAATCACTTTGAATAGCAAAAAATACAGAAAAGATTATGTCTTAAAGGCAGAAATATGCCCCATCAGACCCAAAGAGACCCAGGGCCAACTGCTATATCACATGAATGTAGACAGTTGCTCTGGAAGTGCTGGAACAGAGCTGCACGGCTGGAGGACATTCTGCTGCCTTTTGGCTTTTGGGCTAGGAACCACTTCATTTAGTCTGCAGTATAGTCACAGCAGATAGACCCCAGTCTTGACATCACACTGTAGTAAGTGGTTCTCATTGTAGTAAATGGTTCTCATTGTGCTCTGATCCTTACTAAATCTAAAAACTATTGCCAGTAGCATTTACAAATGAGGGAAACAAGGTACAAAATGCGTGACGGGCTTGCTCAGAACCACAAATAGAACTTTTGAGTTTAGTGCTCAGCCAACCTGCTCTACTTATGTTGCGTAAGACCTTGAATGACGATACAGGCTTTAGGAAGGGAACTGACAGAGAAGAGGGAGATCTGCTCAGAGGGAGTTCTGGTGTTAGACTGTGCAAGAAATAACAAATTTGTGTTACCTAAAGAGAAGGTGATGAAGTCCAAAGCATTGACACTGATCAAAGAAGAAGAGCTTTATGATAATTTCACAGTAGAAATAAAAAAGTTGAGAAGGTTTTCTGAGGTAAAGACAAGAAGCCTAAATTTGATTCAGTAAGTCTCTGTACTGATTTGCATTCCTAAAAATAACCATCATTTCAGAACATAGATTTGGCCCGCTGGGTGAAGTTATTAGTCAATCCTGTCTGGTATTCAGCCTGGGTAGTAACAAATAGCACGTGGTGATCAAATGGAATTACAGACAAAACGTGCTGTCCTTACCCAATTAGGCATTGCTACACATGGAGTGAAGCATTTATTTCCAGCTCTTACTGCTGATGACTTTATGCCTTCGAGTATCAGGCTGAATTAACCTTATCTCCTGCAAAGCTATATATAGTATTATGCTGTTGTAAAACCTGGCATTGAAGCCTTTTTTTTTGTACACGTTAACCTTAGGCTGCTTGTGGTGGTTGAAACTACTGGGCTTTCCAACACCATAGTATTCTAATAATATCATAGAAAGCCTTGACTGTCCACGTGGAAAGCAACAGTCCCTCTGAAACTCTTGGAACAAGGTGTACAGTTTGCTTCCAGGTAAGTTATGGTGTTATGATTGCAGCAAATCAGCTGGGAGCAAAGCTGAGCAAATGGAGCTGGTGGGAAATTTATTGATTAGATGAGAACAATGAATATGTGCCTGACCTTCTACACTTCTATACTGACAGATCCTGCCATCTCCACTGTGTGTGGTCAAGAGAGTCATCGCCCAGGGTCATGGATCAGGCTAAACTGAGGTGTCTCAGTTAAGAAGCAGTAAAAAGTAGCCAGGTGTTCCCTTTTCTTTCTTGTGCTGAATAGATTTCTATCAGAACAGAAAAGCTGGACTCGTGTACTCCTGAACCTGGATTTGTCCTAAGGGAACACCAATGACAAACTGTTCTTCAGTATTTTTTCCCTGACAGCACAGGCTGCCTGGAAATGAGGTGAAGAAGTAGCATGCAGGCAGAAACGGATGGCATTAACTAAGAGGAAACACCACCTTAGTTTGTTTCTTGGACCCGATGCATCTCTCTAAGATTGTAAATGTTTTTAATGCCCAAGCAGTATAAACAACCTTAGCAGTAGATGCCAACTGACCATGTTCCTAAGTGGCAACTGGGGAAGGGCAATACATGCAGCATTACAGCTGCTCTGTCTTCAGAAATGTGCATCTCCAAAACAAATGGAACAGACAGGAAAGAGGTCAGTAATTGGACAAAAAAAACCCTCTACTTTTTTGGTTTTTTTAATTTATCACTGGAAATGCTGAATGAGGAAACTAGGATATATTCATGTCATCAGTAAGACTTTGGGTGGGGAAGAAAAGCAGTACACAAGCAAGAAATTTGTATCTATCATGTTCATTTAGCAAGTGGGTTTTAGCATTTGTTTTCCAATTCTACTAAGGACTTGCGCCATGCCTGTCTGTTTCTATTGTCAGCGCTGCAGACTTTCCTGCTCTGGAATTGCCTTAAAGTCACTTTCAACTTGCAGACTAGGAACAGTGACAAAAGTACATAAATTTTCTCAGCAAGTTGCTTTTCCTGGCAGCCCTCTAGCCTGGTCCAGAAGCTATGTGTATTTATCACCATCTAACTGAAGAGTAGTACTGCTCCCAAAGGAGCTCTTTGCTTTTTTGCAACAGAGCTGTCACTCCCTCAGTATAAGCAGGTCTTAAGTGAGCAGCTGATATCTCCTGATGGTCATTCCAGGAGCCCTCCATGATCATGTTTTTCCAGAAGAAGAAAGGCTTGCCTCTGTGGTGTACTGGGAAGACCCCTTCCTGAAGCTCCTTCCAAGCATGTTTGGGTTTTTTTTGTTTTTAATTCCTCTTTGCTTTAGTATCATCTTTGGCACCAGAGTTAAAGCTCATCATTGTCAGCTAAAGGTGTCAATGGACTTTGATGCCTAAACATGTAGACAGGCACTGACTGGGAGTCTCCAAAGCGCGTTGCCCTTCAGGTCACAAACCAGTGGGAGTTAAGCACTGCCAGGTGTGCAAAGCTTAGATATTTAACTTCTACCTAACCTTTATTTTGGGGCACTTAAATACAATCCCATAAGCCTCAAAGGCTCCAGCCTGCTACCACCTGTAGGAGTGAGCAGCAAAGTCCCCCTGGCACTGAGAGACATGCTCAGAAACACCTCCGTGGTGACTCAGCAGAGGAGGAAAGCAATTTGTTCTTGCAGGTTCCCTTCCCTTGGCCTTCACACAGCTTGGTCTAGGGATGTCTCATGGCCAGACTGCTATAAATTAGCAACCATCGTGCTAAGTATGGTGACAGTTTAAGCTTTTCACAGTTTTAGTCCCTTGCCATTTCTTTCCAATCCACATAAGTACTTCTCTGCTTCCAAAGGCACCCAAACGCATCTAAAAGTCTGTCCTTGGTTGCAAGTGAAGGATTGATATTTTTTTATTATTATTTGTATATTTTCACTTAAATTATAATCCTACTTTCAGCTACAGTTTTTAGTGGATTATAGGATAGCTTAGGAATGTTAAGCAACAATATGTGTGATTAGTACTTATGGTGCACCTTGACAACTCTGAGGAAGGATAGCTCTCGCAGCCACAGGAGTTTTCACTGTTGTATGTTGTTGGATTTTTATGGCTATCTCATGGTGTACCCAAATACTAGCGGATGCATCCAGAGCTGCCTTGAACCCTGCCAGATCCTTAACTGTTGAACTGACCCATCATGGCCAAAGGAAACAACACTCATTGACACTTATGAAGCTGCTCTGACATGCATTAGGAGTTACCCATGACAAATTGGTCTGTAACATGGGAAAACAGTTATGGATTTATTCTTTTCTCTCTTGCTGAACTGGGCCAAATATTTGCAGTTCAGGCCTGTAAGTGAACTGGGAATTTCATGCAGGGATACCTTGAATTTCTCTGTGCCATGCATTTTAATGTTTTTGGTTTTGTTCATCCGGGATATCCCACTGCCATCGTGTCAGCTCTTAATAGTATTATTCTTTCTCCGCGAGCTATATGGCGTACTCCAGAAGCCACAGATGATATATCTGCACTGATTACTGTGCTCATGTGTCAGAAGTTATCTCCCTGGCTTCCACAGAAAAGCACGGCATCCTTGAGAAAGTGATTTAAACATAGCCATGGGCCAAATTCATTCTTGAGGTAACCACTAAACTAAAGTTTGTCCAGGCATACATTCAACCTTATTTGTCAGCAGTTCTTTCAAAACGTCTCTCTCCTTCTGTCTGGTGGAGGCTGGTGGCAACATGCCATCAGCAGCTGACTAGCATGACACTTTGTCCAGAAATGGGGCAAGTGAGGTTATCGGGAGATAACTCAGCATCACTGTCACCATTCAGTCATCATCTTCCCTGGCTGGGTTGCCATGGAGTTGTGGCGTATGCTACACAAAATAACAGTGTTATTTTAGGAGAACTATGCAATGAACTTCTGTCCTTAGTCCACCAAGCTCCCTGCATGCCAATTGCTCAGATGCTAACTAACTGGAGCTTGCAGGGTTGCCATTGATGGAAAACTCAAAAGTTCGTGTTTTACCAAATGATATGATACACCTCTGCGGCATGGGTACAAGACATAGTTATGCATGAGCAATGTAGCCTGAATGCTCTTAGGCTGTATCTGTGGAAAATTAGCGTTTTCCCCCTGATGTGCTTGACTGGCTTCGCGTCATTCCTCTGGTGAGAGGGACAGAATTACAAAAGCTTTTTTTTTTCTTTTTTTCCATGTGCCATAGCCAACAATGTTGTACGTTATTAGCCTGTAGCACAGTTCTAAAATTGGATTTTCCATTCCTTGGAAGGCAGACTACATGTTTTCTTTTTGGAAAGGCTCTATCTATTTCTCTCTCTGCTGCCTTACTCCCATACCTCTCCAAAACATATGTTTTCAATCTTTTTCATTTATATGTAAGAAATCACTTCTGGTAGATGTTTTTTATTTGCAGTTTATCTCCCGCTGACCTCAAAAAAACCCCCAACCAACGAGATAAGGAAGAGAAACCAGAGATGGATTTACTGGTATGATAGATGAGAAAGAAGGAAAAAAACCCCAACCTCTAAATAAATTCCTCAGTTCAAACGTGAACCTACCAGACTGCAAATCAAAGATTTGCTGAAATCCGGAAATGTTCAGATCATTTTTCCTTTTCCTTTTTTGTGCTTCGAGGTGCCGCCTGGGAGCCATGGTGCCAAATCATTGTGAGAAAAGTGGTTGTTCCCAGTATCTTCAGTTGGCACCGGAACACCAGTTCTAGGAAGTCTCCCAGGGAAGCTGCTTTTTATACCTCTGCTCTAATTTTAGAGACAGGAGGTTTGGATAATGTGAGCGTGCATCCACCTTACAAGAGGCTTCTGCAAACTGAACCTGGCTGGAGCCTTTCAAGGGTCATGTGTGTCTCCCAGAAGCTCTGGATTTCAAATGAAGGTCTTTAAAAGCATGGATCACTCCTGATTTCCCTATTTAAAGTGGGTGTGACAGAATCAAGATCAAGAAGCCGACTATGGGAAAGAGTTTTTGGAAATTAATAATGCCTGTAAGCATGAACAAAAAAGGACAAGGACATCTCAGTTTCTGAGACTTGGTCTAGAAGCTGAAACTCACATTATTCAGTGATTTGATGGCTCCAAACAGTAGTTACTAACTGCAATCAACAAAAAGGGCCACATTTTATGAATCAATATCCACATCTGTGATCGCTAAGGACTTTGTTAGCTTGGTCTCCCAATGTAGCCAGAGATCTTTGTCATGAGCCTGGCTGGCCTCCCAGCACCACCTACTTCCATCTGAACTGGATGCCATGAGATCCCACCCAGAGGAGTCAAGCCTCCCCAGGAACAATGAGTAATTCTTGGGAGACGCCACTGGAAGGCTGCTGCTGTGGCACAGGAAGACCGATAACATCTCTCGAGCCACAGCGGCCCTTTGTGTCGGCAGACACAAGTGGGATGTTCCTTCTTAAGCTTTCCAGAGTCAGAGGAAGTGGGCCTTGAAACACAATGCTCATTGAAATCGGCTTTCATCTGGGGGATCTCGCGGCGTAAGCGCCGCTTGGTGATGTGCTTTCCATCTGCAGCTGAGGCCTCCTGATGCATTTCCTCTGTTTGTTCCAGAGGGATGGATGGCAGCACCTTAAAGCAGGCACACATTGTACTGGCTGGTGGGCATTATTCTGGACTGCGGAAAACAGTAGTCCTGAGCAATAACAGTATCCTCAGGAGCCTCTGGTGGAAGTGGATGACATGTCAAATTACCTCCTCATTCTCCTTCCCTCTCCGTATGAATAGCACGCTCATTATAGAAGAGTTTAAAAGCATTTCACATCTAGCCATGGTGATGTTATGTGCTCTGCTGTTCAGAGTTTCTCTTGGCAAGGAAAGGTCACATACACTTAGGACACTGAACAGTTTAAGCTCTGGAGAGCAATACTGTAAATGGGGGTAAACTACAACTGCTAGGAGACTGCTGAGTGTTACACACTGTTGTTTCACCGTGCTTGACAGAGATTGGATGATACAAGAAATATAGTCAAGAAGGACATTCTCACCAACAGTAAGTCACTTCAGCCGTGAACTAAGACACTGTGATAAGCAACTCAACCCAACAGTGGTTTTCTTGTCATATTGCTACAGACTGGTCTTCTGCTTCAGGCTGTGGCTTTGCAGGACTTCTGGTTGTTCATGGAGTCTTGTAATTAGCCACAAGGGAGATCTAAGACGAGACTGGTTGCAACAGAAATGAGTACCGTATGTACCATATGATTCTGCCGTGTGAGCAAGTGTGTAATTGAATATGGGAATATAAGGACACAATGGGGCCATTTCTAAAGAGTAAATGTTCTCATCAAATCCTATGGAATAAATCCCCTTTTCTGCTATAGGGTATTCTAGAAAGAGATAGACATGAGCTGTACTTATTAGGATCTCCTTACCAGAACTATTTCAGGAAAGCTCTAGCTGCAGCGAGATGAGATTGGTAAGAAGGAACTGGAAGTAACTTGTATTTCACAAACTAATTACGGACCATTAGGCCTGAGCCCAGCTCATGGATGACAAGCAGGTTTTGGTAGCTGGGGATAGCTCCACTACTTAATCACCCTGAGCGGTTTATAGAAGGAGGAAAATGCCAGACCAAAAATTCACTGAGTGTACACAGGGATGGGTGGTGTATTGTGTGGGAGGAGGAGATTATTACAAAAAATAGTATCATCCCCTCACAGTCCACTTTGGTAACAAAAAATATTTTAAAATTTTCCTATCTAGAAATACCATCTGCCTCCAATGAGTAAGTGCATCCATTCTGAAAGGGAGAAGAATGTCTTTTTTTACCCTTAATCACTTTGTCTGGATCCAGACATCGTGAGGCTTCCTGGGAGGGCTCAGAGCAGGGGAGTGAGGTGAAGCTGGAGCAGGGGACACAGCAGGCAGGGCAGGCAGGCAGGAGGGCAGCCTGCCTGCCTGCCCCACAATACTGCTGGAGAAGAGCCACTGGAATCAGAACTTAGGGTAAAGGCAGACTGAAAGGAAAATGACACCAAAGAATATAACATGAAAAAAAAATTAAAAAGGGGAAATAAATGTTTTATAAAGATCTGTAAATTTTTGTTTTACTTACTGAGACAGGTCAGGGTATGCTAAACAAAAAGGAGTAGGATACACATTAGAGAAATCAGGAGACTGTCAATTTATTAAAATGTTAATTTACTGTAGCAAGGGGAAAGCAACTCAGCCCAATGACCAAAGGAAATTTTTGGTCAAATGTTAGGAAAAAAAGTGGCCTGTGAGAATTTTGATAATAATACTGAGGATTACAATGCTGCCCAAAGATTTCAGTCAAGTGAGGCCTTTGCTCTGTGTGATGTTCTATAAACATATAGTGCCCATTCAAGAATATTTTATAAAACCCACCCTAAGCTTTAAAGCTTCAGTACAACAGTCATCTTAAATACCTGAGCATCTGATGAACTAACAAGCATGATTGCCACTACCATATGTAGACGGTCATCTGTACTGTGACATCTATTCAACACGCTGTTTCTTCCATGGCTGACGTTTGGGTACCATCAGGAACCTTAATGGCTCACACAGGGAGGTTCACGGTGAATTGATAGACTTGAACCGGGAGAGGATGAATTTTCCTCTTGATCTGAGTTGACTGAAGAGGGATCCTGGTTTAGACTGAGGCTATTCCTGTAACTTTTAGACAATTAGAGCTAGGTGAAATAAATTCCAGCCTCAGCGTCTTTCACCTGCTCAGCAATCATACTAGAAATGACATTAGTGTTGTGGTGAATAGAATATAATAGAAAACAAACCTTTAATTTGCCAAGCTTCTGAGATTAAGACATCATTTTAGAAGTTAGGTGCTGCTGAAATATATTATTCCCACACTGCAGAGATCAAGGGAGTTGACTGGTAAAGAGTACCATACAGTAAAAAGTGTCTTAGTATGACTGTCTTTTCGAAGTAATACATATCTTCAATATAAGCACTGTTAAGAAAGTAGCCACGACACTTCCAAACATGCCTAACCCTTTTCTGGGGCTTCTCAGAGTCTCTGTGTTGAAAGAAAGCTCTCTGTACTGGAAGGCTGAAGATCTCAGAGCTACTTAATAAAATAATTCTTTTGATTCCTGACTCTGTACAGAGACTTACTGTGTTTTTCATTATTCTTAATGCATCTCTGAAGAGACATCTGCCTAAATCCCAAATCCATTCTTCTATAAGAAGCGAGTGCCTGAAAGATTTACGCTGGCACTTAAGAGTCTACTTGAAACAGAGGGAGGATCAGCAGAGTAAGGTGAGATGTCCTGGCAGTGATTTAAAGGGAGATGATGGAGGAATATAACCTGTGCAATTAAACCTACAATTTTTGTTACTCTCCAAGAGACTGTTTTTCTGCTTCATTATGTTCCCCGCATCTCTATCCCTGAGTCAGTAAAGGCTGAAGCTTTTCAACACAGTATGCCTTTGTTAAGGAGCTCCTCAAATTGACAACATGTTCCATCTAGCATCAATTTGGCATCTAACTCATCGATAAAACCTGACTGGACAGGGAATCAACATTAAAAGCACTAAAAATGAAAATTCCTCCTTAAACTGGGATACCTGTGAACCAGCCCACAGAGTCAATGAGAAAGAGAAGGCCAGATCCCAGGTTCACTGCCGAATAGCAGTGAATCTCTCCGCAAAAGTGCCTTCTAGGCTGACCTTGTGCCCTTGAGTCCCGTGTCCCTTGGGAGCTGCAGCGCAGGAACAGAACGGCCCCTCCGGGTCTTTGCCTGCCCTGCCTGCTGCCTCCCCACCGGCTCATGACGCATGCACCTGGGTGTAGCGGGCGAGGGGCTGAAATTGTGAGAGCCTGAAGAGGCCTCGGGAGCTTTGCATTACGTACAAAAAAAGGACAGAAAAAAAATAGAGGCAGGGGGTTGGAGTCTCTAATCAGCCGTGATTGCTTCCTGTGCACAAGTCAGCTGTTTCCATACAATAGCCAAGCTGTTCAGTCTCTAGGCGCCATCCCAAGGTCATCACTTTTCTATTGTTGTTCCCCACCCCCATGGAAAATTCCTGTGCTCTTTTATGTATATAAGGCTGGTTGTGGTTTGTTTGTTGTTTTTTTTTTTAAACTTAGAAAACTCATGCCTGCCTCTCGTGGTTGTGCAAGGTTTTGGCACTAGGTACTGACCCGAACTTGGCTTTTCAGGGCTTTTCCTTCACTCTACATCATCAATGCCTGATGTGCCTCTTATCTCAACAACTTTTTAAGGTTTTTAAGCAAAATACTTATCTTCAGTGTGTTATGTGGAGGATATAAGCCAAATTCAAATCTGACATATTTTTTCCTACTTGCTTTTCTAGGAATTCACGTGTTATTGCCCTCTGAGACAGTAAGAAACGAGGCCATGTCAGCTCCTAGATATTGTTCCCTTACAGAATATTTATTTACTCACACATATATAAACCTTGCTCTTTTAAACCTACCTAGTAGAAACTCTGTGGAAGGAAGTGGTTTATCCTAAGAAGCCATTGAGCCATCATTGCATTGGTTTATTTTGAGACCTGCTGAGCAAAATTCTAAAACCTTCAGAATTCAGAAGTTGTGTAGAAAAATATTCATTCTGGGCAGCTTCTCTGGTTTCTCTAAATTTTTCTAAATCTCTGACATTGCGCTAGACCTGATCCTGGGCAACACTAATCAAGTTCTTAAAAAAACACTGCATGTTATCTGTTGCTGCTGGCATCAGTTGTACAAGGAGGTTTAGCTCTTTGCAGTTTTAATGGCACCTATGGCCCAGTCTACAGTTTTCAGAAGCTTTGACTAATTCACTATGCATTTTTCTGGGCAGATGTAGTTTACTAAGTGGAATTGGAAGAAAATTGTGGATTTCAGGAAGGGCCTATTTGCTGGCACCCCATGCTGCTCAGGAATGCAAGATGGGAGCAGTTTATTAGCATCCCAACACTAGGATCCCTGCATGAGATATTGGTCTCTCAGGATGTTCAGTGGTGATTGTGGTCTCACAGTCTTGTCTCTGGTGTCACTTACTGTTAATGAAACAATTGTGCTTCTCAGCCTGTGGCTTGCACAAAATTTACGACAACTCAGTGCTTTAATGTGCAATCATCGAAGGAGGCCAAGTCAGATGAAAACTATGTATTTAGTTATGAAAAATGTCTTTTCCTGATCTATCCTTTTTTTTTTCCCCTCAAATGAACAAGTTTTGAGGGTCCCTATTGTTGCTGAAGCAAGAAAGGCTGAGCCACAGCTGTGCCCCTCTCCCCTATACCATGTCTGAGTTTGGGAGTTGGGGGCACTTGCTTGGATATACAGACTTCTTTGAACCTATAAGATATCACTGCTTGAAACTCACCCTTTAATTTCTCTCTGGGTGATTTTTTTGCAGTTTGTGGTTCTTAAGTTCCCTCAGGGGCACAAAAATCTGCTACTCAGGTGCCAGCCAAGTTCATGAATATCTGTGCCTCTGAGAGTCCTCTTCAAGAAGGTATGACCAGACAGGCTTCACAGTTCTGCTGGGAACAATTGCTGTTAAAACACTTTTGTTTGATGGCTTCTTCCCAGTTCTATGGGCTTTTATTATTTCTTTTCCAGTACATTATTCCACTGCAATAATTTCTTTAGGGCTACTTCTAGCTACTAAATAGGTTATCACTCTACCATTAGACAAGATACCACAAAAACCCTCTCTGATGACTGTGTCATTTTGAAAATCCTGAGTGAGTTACCATTTAATGTTAAACTTGTGTAGTATACATAGGACACAAAGTAAATTATATGGTTTTTAGCCTCTGTGAATAGATTTTTATACTATTTGGGGTTATTTTCAAAAAAATGTATTGGTGGTAAACCATTGTTTTGTCATGTTAGCACAGTTTCAAAGTGACAGGTAGAAACTAAGCACAAAAGGCTATCAAGATTTACATATGGCATCTGTACACTGCCCTCCTACCCTTTCCCTTTGGCTGTCGCAACCACACTATGTCAAGTGCCAACAGAATTGTACCATTATGTTGAAATGTTGGCATTTTGTTCTACTACATACAGCTTTTAATTAAAGGCCCTTTTTCAGATTTATCCCCCCCAAATAACTACAAAGGCCTTTTCCTTCTCAAGGATGATTTTTCATGTCTAATAGTTACTGCCATGACAAGATATCCAAGCACTTCCTACTAAGTATGGTACTCTTTGTCACTACTGAGTATCTGCACTAGTACAGTTTACTTGTTGCTGTCTTCCAGAAACTGTTATGTCCTCAGTTGCCCACAATAAGGCTTAATACAGATTTCTCTGCAGCCCCTACAGTAATTTCTCAGAGCACTATAGTTCTTAATAATGCGGTCCTAGAGTTTGAGATAACAGTGTCACAGCACTACCTCTGGCATTGATTCTTAATGAGGAAAGTGAATGTACATATTTAAATACTTTAGTACAAAAGCATAGTCAAAATAATGTTTCAGAACGGTGAAAGAAAATCTACAATACTATAAGAAATGTTACTGTAAATTCTTTGTTTCATTTCACACATAAATAAAATTCAAAAGAAAAAGAAAATACTTGCACAATACGACTCTAATTAAGCTCTTAGACTGGACACTTTGTTGTAACACCCAAATGTCACTCAACAGACTGCCATGCAGACTGAGCTGCACCATTCTTAATGTCCTTGCCATCCCTCTCTCCCCTCCCTCTCCCTGGCAGAAAATGGTATGAGATTTATTGTTTAAAAACAAACCAGACAAAACCAACTAGAGCAGAACAACCTTTGCTTCTCAGGACAATTGCAAATTTGTTCCCAAGAAGCACAGTCAATATCACCTCCACTCTTTATTGCCATGGTTTGAATATTGTTTTCTTTTAATATTATTTATTTATGTGCATTTGTTTCAGGGCAATGGGTCATTTAAAGTTAATAATATTTAACACTGCAGCCTCCAAATTTGATGATCACACAGGAGCTTTGCCGCTGTTCACTGAAAGATATAAAATATTCAAGGAAAGGTGATGAAATGGCAATAATTCGGGATGAAGTAGAAGATTAATGTGAGGCTCTGTTTTATTTAAAGATAAGGTTTGCCCTCATATGCTATTATATGCTATAATAATGTTTCTGAAAAGGATGGACAGATTGACTTCCTCACCTTTGCTGTGAGGTATTTCCCAGATGGGTTAATAGCTCATATTCTAACAATTTTTTTTGTGTTTGTCTTCTCTCCCTAGATCTCATTTATACCTTTGAAGATTATTCCTTCCTGCTACGATTCAATACCTAGTTTATTAAAATCTTGCCAGTTACTCAGATCATCTTTACCCTCAAAATTGCTATTGTAGAGGTGAAGCCCCTTGGAATAATGACTATGACATGACTTTTTAAAATCCCTCAAGTAGTTAATTATATTCCCGGAGAGCTTGGGTAATAACAAGAATACTCTGAGTTGTAATAAAAATGTAAGAAGATTTTCAGAAAGGTATAAATCAGTCTTTAACTATAGTCTGTTTTGAATTATCAAAGGCAATAGGGAGAGGGAGAAGGGGAGCAGAAATGAGATAACTCACGTGAAGCAATAACACAGGAAATATAAACCATATGTAAGCTAGGCCATGAAAATACACCAACATATTCACCTTCAAAAAACTTGTAAACACATTTCCGTGGAGAGCAGAAATAACTGTAAGCAGCAGTTGGTCACTGGGGGCCCAGCTCACGTGGCTTTCACCCCCCAGGGCTGAGCCCAAGGCAGGGCACGACCCCCACACCGTCAGGGTGAGGTGGAAGCTGGTCACAGGTGACTGAGGGTGACGGTACCAGGAGTGCCTCCAGGCAGGTTACCCACACCTAGATATAGGCACAGCATGGTATGGTATGTTTTCCACATGTGTGGTACTCGGCAGCTCTGATGGAGGCAGGGCTCTGCGGTGGGTAGGGGCTTTCCCACGCAGCATCCACCACTGCACGGGAGCTGCACGCAGATGTTTCCCCCGTTGCAAGGGAGGATGGGACCTCATCTTGCAGCAGGAAGCTGCACAGGACAAATCTGTGCAAACACACAGTTCCCGCGGAACAGCTGGCACCAGGTAATTGCATATGAAAACTTTATATACATTTTAGCTCTTAGCAGGTGGAGGTACTGAGCAATGGCTGGGGTTCTTGCTGCTGTTAACTGAGAGCCATTATTTTTTAGTTTGTAGCAGCTGAGTACTCTTCAAGAGAGGAAAATAGAGTTAACCTTACTGCTGACATGAACTTGTGCATCAATTTCTGTGCTCCTGCTCTACTCATCTGACATTCAAAGAGTAATTATAGCATAAAGGAGTATTCTGGGTGCTACTTCTTACCCTCCGCTTTCTAGGAACCCCACTGGATGAGTTCCTGTTGCCACTTTATACAAATCATGTTCTTTCTTCCTTGGCCTGTAACTCTGACACAAAAGAAGCTTCTTTTATCGCTACTTAAAAATAAAGAACGCTAACAAAAATGCACTAATCAAAGTGATCCATTCATCAGCAGAATGATTTTTGCATGTTGCTACTTTGTATGTGAGAACTACTGCACAAGGAGAGAGACTGTGAATAGACTTAGTGTTTACATAGTACCAAAGTATAAGGTTGCTCCTTGTCACCAAAACAGCACTGAACCCTCATGATACACTAACATGTGCGTGGTAGCCAATGACACATCATTGCTGCCTACATTAGCACAGCAAAGATGCTTTGTTCTCTGATGTCATGAGTTTCAAATCCCAGCTGGGGATTTACTGACTAAGCCACAGTAAGCTGCTGTGAATTCCCTCCCAAAACGAGAAGAGGATAAAATAGAAAGGCTTTCTCCTTTCTGTTTCACTTCAGAAGCACTGCTAAGCACTGGGAGTTATTTCCCTGTTGGTACCAAATATTACTGCAGTTCTTGCTGACAAGAGCTACATACACCCATCAGTGGAGAAAAAGCTCATTAGCCACCCCAGGACAAGGCATAGTAGCAATTCCTCTGAATTCAGATATATAAGTAAATCACAGATTAAATTCTCATTCAAATAAAATTAGAAACTGCAACTCCATCCTGCCACGGGCTGGAACTGGTAATTGCTCAGCATTTCTGTATAGCAGGACACTTGTTCCTCTGCACAAATGCAGACTGAGGAATTCCAGTTTTACTGTCAGGTAGTCACTTCTTAAATTCTTCTCTTGTGTTTCTGCAAGTTCTTGTCTTTCAGTAATGGCACAACATATATTGCGTATGGAAGACGTTACAACGTACAAGCCTTGTACAGACACTCACACAGAAAAGTATTTTTTCTGCCTTCTTCACCGTGAGACGTGGGTAGTGCAAGTGTATCACCAGAGCCAAGGCTAGTGAACCTCTGCAGGAGGTTCTTCATGCTGAGAACTAAAATAGAAGAGGACAGTGGCCTGGACTCTTGCTGTAACTTGGTTGTGACCTTTTTGAGTGATGATCCCAAAGCACTACACAATGCTTGAACAATTAGCCTCACAGCATTCCTAGAAAGCAGGGATTATTACTTCATTGTTAAAGATGTGAAAACTCGGTCACAGAAAAGTTGTAACTTTTACATGGTCACACAGGAAGGAGTCAGGAAGAGGGAAAAAAGATCTAATCAGTGACTTAAATTCTTCATCTTTTCCTTCTAGTTATTCACTGCATGATCTTGGGCATTCACCCCAGAGAAGTGCTTTAAAGCTTCATTTGTACATGGACAGCACATGGAGATACTTAAATGGAAAGGATAACTGTTGTCATGAAGCATGGGCTGAAGTCAGGTGGCACCTGAGTCAGGCAGGGTTTGAAGAAGTCTCA
The DNA here is from genome assembly GCA_013400195.1 of Aramus guarauna. Taxonomy (NCBI): domain Eukaryota; kingdom Metazoa; phylum Chordata; class Aves; order Gruiformes; family Aramidae; genus Aramus; species Aramus guarauna. The sequence goes on from VXBL01004964.1 coordinate 313,843, forward strand.
TGTCCCAGAGGGGTGACAGAAGAGCAAGCACCAGCCTGGCTTTTCATCCCGCAGCAGCAATCCACTGCCAGAATTGCTTCACAAAAACAGTGTAAAGAAGGAAAAAGGGGATGCTCGGGGAAGAAAGAAGGCTTGAAGCAATGCCAGAGCATGAGAGCATTCAAAATTGTATGACTCCTGTGTGCTGTCACATCTCTTCCCCTAGAGTGAGGGCCAGGTGGAAATCAAAAGGATAAATCTCCATCCTGATCCCTGGGAATGGACAGGTCTCAAAAAACTCTAAAACTAAGGGAGGATATAAAACAAGACCAGGCACTGAAATGGAGACAAATCAGCAGGGAAGACTGACAAATCTGGTTGAAGACAAGAACCCAAGAATAGTGTGAGAGAACTAAGGAAAAATAAGTAGCAAGAATAAAAAAAAGGATTATAATTGCTCTATTGAATTGCAGATGTCCACAAAGTTCAGTCNAAAAATAAGTAGCAAGAATAAAAAAAAGGATTATAATTGCTCTATTGAATTGCAGATGTCATTGAAAAGTGTTTTCTTATCCCTGACTCCTGAAAAAGCAATGAGAACTTACTTCTTCAGGGGGCAGGGAGAAAGAAGTCTTTTGCTCTTGCAGAGATTGCAGCACATCAGCTGAGGGGGTTATGAAAGTTCAGACACAGTCAAAATCTGTCAGCTTCCTAACTACCAGTTCTGGAGCTTAAGCGTGCAGCAGGCTAGAGGTACATGCAGGGGTGTTGCAGGAAAAGTAACAAATGGTTGTGTTTAAAATAGCACCGACCCTTCCTATCTTACTGGCATTGACTACAGAGACAGGCACACCCATTCAGGCCTGCTTTGCACTGCAAATATTTTACTAGTCCGACTATTTTGGTTAGAGATGTGATTTCTCTTTAACTGGAATTACTGTGGCAGTAAAAGCCCTCAGGTAAAGGCCACTGTACAGCCATATAAATATGACCATATTCATGGTCATTCAACATCCTTTTCAATTTCCATATGGAATTAGGCAAAGCAGTATAAAATAATATTGTATTTCTAAACTATGCCAGCGCAGAGGCTGCTGTATTATTTTAAGAACACCAGGTAGCAGTTAGATTTTCTGGACTTACCATCTTAGCTGGGTGGAAATTGCTGTTTCACCTTCACTAAAGCTAGTCTGCCTTACGGTAACTGAGGGTATAAACTGTGTCTGGCCGGACTGTTTGATCAGTGTCCAAAGTTGGGCTTAACCTTGCTTGTTAAGTCAATTCAAACCTGAATGTTGCATTTGGCTGTCCTTTCCCTCTGGTGACTCTGGATCATCTCTAGATTACCCTTTGGCAAAATAACTCAAAACTAATGATGCAATTGCAGTGAATTTAATTAAGTTACACCATCAATTAATCAAGGTTGACCAGCCTTTATTAATGTCATCATTGCTGTCTCAAAATAGGCGTTTGTAAGACCATTGCACAAACCTTGCACAGCGCCTTGCAGACACACTCCGGGCTGATCTGTTCCCAGTCGGACAACCCAGCTGCAGGGAGAGTGCAGCAGCACCAGGCAAAGTCTGCTCAAGGGACTGTGGTGGCCAGAGCAAGATGTTGGCACCTTAAGGACAAAGGTGCAGGCCATGCAGCTTCTGCTGCAGAAGGGGAAGGAGAGGAGAGGTGCAGCGCGACAGCAGAGCACTATGGGGAGAGACTTGATGCTGCCAGTGCTGGTGCTGGCATGGGAGGTGGTGGTGGCCACTTTCCAGAAGGCCCCCCAGCCCTTCTGCACTTCCTTTCCCCTTGCTCCCCAAAAGGTAACCTCAGATCTCAAACACCCTCACTTTCCAGATGACTTGTGTGGCACAGCTGGGGCTGTTTCTGGGCTCCCAGATCTTCCTGGCTGAGGAGCAGCACAAGTGGCAGCTGGCCATCAGGATGGGCACCATGGCACACTCAAGGCCACGGCACGCTCAAGCAGCATCCCTAAAATGTGTAAAGTGAGTCCTGGGAAGACATGGGAAGAGTCTGGTACTTGAGGAGGAGGCTACCCTAAAGCAAAGGGATCGAGTCCTTCCCACACTGCCAGCTGCTTGGAGCAAGAAAGAGTATGAGCATACAGTGGTGCAGTGGGAGCGGGCATCAGGGGATCTCTGCTGGTTTATTATTTCATAAGCCACTGTGTGTCAGGTATGGATCTGGCCTTAGCCTGACTCACAGTAGTTCGGGGGGATCTGACATGCACTGTCCTGTGTGCAATGCGCCTGTGGCATCACACGCAGTGGGAAAAGGCTGTTCTCCTTCCCTCCACTTCGTGCAGTTGTAAGCACATCTCCAGGTGAAGGGAGTATCTGAATGAGCTTAGCTAGTAAACTCAGCAGTAAGCCTGTGCTTACACATTGAAATCAGCTATGTCATTCTGGTCTAAAAATAGAAGAGAATCAGTCCGAACTTGAACTGGATCCTAAACAACATATTTATGGCCTTCTCTGCTCCACAAATTATCCTGCAAGCTCAGCAGAACCAATTACCCATTGCATTTACGGACAGCCAACAACAGCTGTCCTAACTCCTGCCAGTACAGGCCTTTGGGGTTTTTTCCTCTTCAGATCTTCTGCTGGCAAAGGGGGCACCACATCTGGAGCGGGGATTGAGCAACAGCCCATGTTTGATCCTGTGCATAGCGTTGTCCTCTCAGCACGCACAGGCGAGGGTTTCGTTAAGGACCCGTGAGCCCAGCTGCACTCGCACTCCGCAGAAGTTGCGTGGGGATGGGGAAGGGGAGTGATGAAGAGCCAGTCTCTGCCCAAATCTGAAGATGAATGCTGTGAGAGGGTCCTAATGGCTTGGCAGGGAAAAAACACCAGAGCCTGAATGAAAAAATATGTTCGCATCTCTTTAATCCATTCTCAATGAAATCCCCATCATTATCAGCACTACATATAATTAAAGGGTTTATTTTTGTGTTACAAAATCTCTTCGTAATTATGGAGTGGTTGTGAAGTGCAGCATTTCTGTGCGTATGTTTGAAGAAGTGAGAGACCTGCCATTTTCTCCATTTCCTACTATGTCACTTACATTTTCCTTTCTGCCCACACACCATTAGCTTCATTCCTCTCTACCATGCAACCAGTTCCATTAAGATAATTTATTTTTTAATAAAAAAGCAAAGATGAAACTGCTTGTGAAGCACCCTCACAGACACCAAGCGAAGTGTCTGACAAGACACCATTTTTAGTCTGTCATCTTTCTCATCTGGAAGTCTGGGATACTTTGAAATAAAAAGTAATGATGTGAAACTGAGTTCAGAGCCAGGGGAGAACTTTCCAAAGATTTCCTATTTTGCTGTTAAACAGTTACACAACTGTTAATTAGAACTCTTTTGTATTATTATAGACAAAGAGAGAGACAGGAGTGACTGAATTTCAGGGTGATAGGACAGTCCTGCAGGTTCTCTCCCCTACTCATTCAGTTCCTCCTCCTCTAAAGGATGTTGGCAGGAGGATGAGCTCATACCACCAGAGAAATTGAAGTTGTGAAAAAAACCCAAAACACTACAAAATTTAGAAATTAAAGAACTCTCATACAGAAATGTCAATAGCTAGTTTTGTGCTTACACAATCCTTAAAGGAAACTTGCACTAAAGTCTTTTGTAAAATAGGTACTTGTGATATTGGGTTTACATTTGCCCAGTATGCTTCATAAAACTGTCCATTAAGATTCCTGGATTATTTTATCCCATATATTTGCAAAATGTTTGAAATGAGACATTTCAGTTTAGCTATAACCGTATTAAAATACAAAAATAGAAGGAGCAACAGTAAAAAAAAAAAGAGAACAGCATTTGATTTTAGATCATCATTTGATAACAATGAACTAACTTAACATCTTAAATTACAAGGAAAAACAAAATAGACAAAGATATATACATACATATCTTCTGATCTTTACAAATATCAGTCCTATTTAATTACAGTCTGGCATGTGTTTACTTTCCTTTTAGACTTAACAACAAACTACAAAGTTATTATGAAAACTGTACATCACTGATTTGTTTGCTACTATCAACTCTGATAGGAGTTTTCAGCACATGGATCACTTGTGAATTTTTTATTTATAATACTGTTCCTCCTTTGGCTTGTGTGGCTTCTCACATCTCGATTCACAAATAATTAATTTTCTTAGTGGGAAGCATGCAAAATTGTCACACAGAATTGCTTTGCTTACCAAACCTTTTTTCAAAAGAGCAATTTAAATTTGACCTAGTAAAGTATCAAGTGTTTCTTATCTACCAGCAATGGTATTCTTCTTATCAAGTTACACAGTCATTAGGACAACTGAGAAGTAGCATGCCTCTGTGTTATCTATTATAATGATGATGATTATTATTTATTAGTATTGTGGCTATAATATGATCCCTGGAAGCTTCCTATAATTGAGGTTACCACTTTCAACAGTTTAATCACTTGAAGACTTTTTGACATGAAATGATATAATTATCTAATTAACTGGAAAGGGATTAAGTATTTCATATTTCTCTTTGACCAAAAGAAAATAGAAGTGTCCCTCATTTTAGATACTTTTCTATGGACAGAGTAAGGCAAAGGAGCCCCTGTAAAATCATCTGGTTCTCCAAGCATCCTCTTCACAAAAAGCCTGAATGGGGCAGAGAAATCCATTGCTGGCCCAAGGCACATTGGGTTTGAACACATTCCTCTGATACACACACATACGTAAGCTGCAGCCAATGTCACTGAAGTCTGCTGGGACCCCAGCAAATGGTTGTAAGTCAACTGTTTCCTGTGCTCATGTAATTTCTGTGACACATCTGTAATTTCAACCTAGGAGAGTTTTCCCAGGCCCTCTTCGTTGTTGAACAGAAAACCAAGATGAACTATGAAACTGTTGGCTACTCTTCTGCCAGAACTCTCTCTAATTTTCAGGCTTTTTGAAGGCATTGGTCCACAGGCTTTAAAAAGGTCAAGTAGATGTATCGGTTACTGGCAAAATAATGGTTGGACTCAATGATCTTAAAGATCTTTTGCAAGCTAAATGATTCTATGATTCTATGAAAATAAGGATCTATAGCTTCTGATACCATGATTTTAATACAAGAGTACACTTGTGCTACACACGGTGCTCATTTCATGCAATGTTCTTGCATCATGGGTTAAAAAACATGTGGAGAGCAGCAACATTTACCTAAATATGGGTTAGAAATGCTGCACATTAACTGGATTCATTAAATAACATAATTATAAAAGCTAATCTTTCAGCTGGGATAGGAAAGAGCCATGTAGGTGACTACATTTTGCCCCTTTATCTTACCATTTAACTCATTATTTCCTCTTATGAATTCTCTTGTAGGATGACTTTTGCTTGGCTCTTTCAATCAGTATTTGCCTGAATGCAAAGTGGATGGATAAAATTACCAACTCAGGAAAAGGTATTTGCTTTAGTGCTACCTGTGTCACAAGATACAGGATATCAGAGAATCAAGCTTTTCAGTCTTGCTTACTAGATAAGAAAAGCCTACTTTCTATAGGAAAGCCTGTTTTACCAGCTCAACTACACCTTTTCTCCTTTCTTTCTACATTATCTCTATTTAGCTGAATTGACTATTGAAGAGAACATGTTTGAATTAAACAGAAAATGCAAATAGGCCAACAGAGACCCTTGAATATTACTTGCATCTGAAACGAATTTACTCTGGCTAGCTGAGCATGTTTATTCAGTTAGGGAGCAGAAAAAGCACCATGTCTTACCTAGCCAAGCAAGACTAAGGGACATGGGTCTCAAGGCAAAGGATGCGCAAACAGTCTATTCATTACTATTTTAGCAGCACCTGGAGGCATCAGTCAGGACTGGGACCCTCATGTGCTATACAAACACTAAGCAAAAGACACCTTCTACCTGCAAGAGCTTACAGCCTAATTAGACAAGAGCAGCAAACCAAGATACAAGGCTACACAGAAACACAATGTTAAGTGCAAGTCTCTAGTTATATTTCACTCCCAGTGACTGTAGAGCTGGGTGAGGAAATGGAGTTCAGGACTTTGTCCCAGGATCCCACAGCTAAATGTAAAGTCCTTCTCCTGAAACACCACAGCACCACACCACAGGTAGTGTACTCTTCATGGTGGATAGTCTATGCCGTTCTTCTTTGGGACAATATTGTTCTTTTAAAACTCCAATGTGTTAAACATGTGTGCACAAGTAGGCAAGTAGCACACACACCCCTCTACTTCAAAATTTTCCATCAGGACTACCACCAGTGAAAAAGTATTACAGCTGCCAATACAGCTCAGCCCAGATGTATCATGAATTTCAAATTATGAAAAAATATCTGAATAGCCATGTGGCTGCCAGAGGTGCCTGCCACAAAAAAGAAAAGAGTAACCACGTTCATTGAAGACTAGGTCAATGACTTTCTGCTTACAATGAGCTCACAGCCCTCTTCAACTTCATGTACTTTTTAAATCAACCTGTGATTGAACATATGATCCAAATCCAGCACACCAATGTGCCACTTTAAATCTTACTTGCCGATAGACTTCCTATCACCAAAGCGGAGGAAACTGTCTCTGTTCCTGCAGAGTTCAGGTCTTGTTTTTTTAGTGCTTAGATGAAACACTGTGTTTCATTGTGGATAACCTACCCGTGCTACAGGGAAGAAGACACCGTGGAATATCAATGTGAGTGTTCACAGTCAAGAAACAAAATTGCTTCAATATGATCTGCACAACAAATGACTGACACCAAAGAAGGACAAGGAAAAGGATAGCAGGTTCATTTGGTTACCCATCAAGGCCTGAGTGTAATTATACAGTGGGATCGTGCTGTGTTATTATGCCTTTATTAAATTGAGTTTGGTTTTGTGCTGTTGGATTTGACACAAATTCACGGGTATAACAGCAGAATTAAATTATGAAATTAAATTATGTAAATATAAATAAAAGTTTATTGTATTGTTATTGCTCCTGTTACCAAATTCAGAACCTTGCAATCTGCTGCCTGCTTTCCTTGCTGTCTAAACTGCATAGCTCTTTCTCTAAGTTGTCTTCTACAGTGATTCAAGTATGCTCTTTAGGCCAAAAGGATAAAATCTCATCCCCTCTGTGAAGCTCTGTGTTTAATAGGTGTAAGGTCTCAAAATCTGACTTCTGTATTTTTGAAGGACATGACAAATTGCTATAGATAAAGATGCTGAGATGGCACTAAACGTGTGGCTAAGGCTTGCTGGGTTTTGATGACTGAGTGTCACACACTGCCAAGCTCTTCTCTAAACAGAATCGCTTATACAGGAACAGCAGCTGAGATTAGAAACCCAGATTAGATGACTTGTTGCTTTGAGAGATTTTTCTTCTGGGAATGGCGTCTGGAGGTTTGATATGAAAAAATGAGAAATCTTCAGAAAAATTAAAAGAAAACTGGGAGGCAGGTTTCCTCCTCTGAATGGAATAGTGGAAAGAGTGGGAAACATTTTTCAAATCTTCACTACTGCAAACAAAGTACATAAAGATCAGAGCTGAAGTTAAGATCAGAATATCCAGATCCAATTCTGGTTACAGAGGTTACAAGGAAAAACTTGTATTATGCAGTCATTATAAAGATTATTTTATTGCATAAAAGGTTTAATTTATATTGTATAATATAATAGTATATTTATATTGTATTTGTATATACAATGCCTAATTCTGCCTCCAGCTACAGAATTTTAGCTATGATGATAAAGTACTGTGTAGGTACCTAATGACTACTAGAAAGTCTGGAATTATACCGGTATTACTCTCAGACCTTAAGACTGATCTGAGTTAGCTACACTAAAAATATATATACAGAGATATCTTTTCTAGAAGTGTATTTCATCTCTGTCTTCATCATAGCATCGGGTGCCTAATTTTATAATACTTATGAACATTATGGCTATAACTTTCTTTTACACTTATAAATGAACAATATTGATGCATTGTATTTGCAACACTTACATTTTCCTGTTGTTCAGAGATATGCCAGAAAGCAAACATACCCATAAGCACCTTACATTGCAGTGTATCTCTACTAGTGCATACATTTGTCTTTATGCAGTGGAAAAGAATTGAAACACATCTGTGAATGTACTTACGGAGTAAGCAGTACTTTCCACTTGCTAACTGAATTACACGTAAAATATTTCTTGATAATAAATAAAGAAATAAAGTTTCTTTCACATGCTATTTTATTTTTCCCCACATTTTTGTTTCTGTAGCTATTTTTACCCCTAAGAGGTATTTTGAGAAGGGGGTTGTTTCCTTGAATTTGCAGTTACTCAGAATATTCCACCTCTGAGTGTCCTCAGGCAGACAGCCCTTAGGAGAAAAAGCAGAATAGAGCTGCTAACTATTCACAGTACTATAAAGGAGCCTTGTGCATCTCAACTGGAAAGATGTTTGTTCTCAGCAGAAAAAGTTTACATACAGGGAACTGAAGGACATAAAATATATAGGGCAGCTCCTCCAAGACACTTAGTTATCTCAAATAATTTCTCCAGGCCAAGCCAACTCAAGCAAGACAACTTCATCAAGCTTTGATGAAAGACAGATCTTCTCACAAACCAGCTCTTAAAAGGGATTCTTCTTTGTTCCCTTATTGCTACAAAAAGGAGGAAGAAAGCTTAGTCCCTCTGTGATGCAACTTGAAAGGGGAGCTGGGGTGTTGAGCTAGAGAGAACATGCTGATCTTCTTCATGGAGATGTTGCGCTGGGGTGACATCAAGACACTCTCTGCCTTATGGTCTCAGTGGTCAGATTGCGAGTAAGTATTGTCAGACTCACAGTCATGTTTACTGAAGGACCAAACAGGTGTGGGTGACATCATTGCTTAAAAAAGGGTCACAAAATAACAGCTGAGAACTAGGATTTCCCAAATAGATAAACAAGCCAGGATGCAGCCTGGACAAGTTGTGGGACAGATCTAGACAACGGATCACATTCATGACTATGCACCAAGACTTGATCTGCAAGGATCTGAAAGGTAATTCCTTTGGTTGGAAGGTGAGATTAGAAGCATCTGGCAGACTAGCAGAATTATGAAAATGAAAGACAACCAAGACACTTGGGTGAAAATACAGAGCTAGGTATTACTGAACAGCTCAGACAGAAGTCAGGGAGATTAATTTCCCTCCAATTCAAAATGATTTTAACACAGTGTCTTGTTCAGAACTGAGAAAATTGATACTAGAAAATGTGATGCATAATTTATGTAAAGAAGAGGAATACAAAAGCATGACAAAAAAAATTTGTAGAGACTTCTCTTCTCCATGCACCACATTAACACAGAAAAATGATGGACAGTACACATGTCAGTGGCTGGGGACTGTGGTCCTCTTGTCTCTTGGGACCTGGCCACTCCATGCCACATGATGCCCACTGGGTGTACACCCATGCTGGGTGTATGAGAGGACAGTGGCCGTGTCATCATGTACCTTGTTTCTTCCAAAAAGAACCAGTTTGCAACTAGGCTCTCTCTATTATAGTTTGCAAAAGCCTTTAAAAGGAATATTGGCAGATTGTCTTTCTCAAGTTACTATCATGCCCCATTTCCTTGGGATTTGTTCAAGGCAGGGACACACAGAGGACCAGAACTAGTGGTTGCAGTTGTGCAGTCATTTGTAGTGAAATTAACCACTGGATGCCACATAGCAGCAAACATTGCAACCCAAGTGTATATTTTTTTACAAAGCGGGGCACTGGTTTTAAATGGGACAGTGAGTAAGAGCAACAAAAAACAGATAGCAAAACTAATGAAGTGGAAGAAGAGCGAAAGGCCAGTGAAAGGTTGACAAAATAATTAAAAAAAGTTGAGTATATGTGGTGATAGAGTTACAAGTTATGTGCACATTTTAAAGCGTGCTTGGATTTCCTGTAATCTTAAATTTTGGAGTTCAAAGGTCTGCCTGTGTCACTAAGTTGAAGGGAGTAAGGATGGAGGATACAGCAGAGGAAGGGACAAATGAAGCAATTTGGGATAACTCAGGGGAGAGTGACAGGAAAAAACAGAAAGAAGGAGGAAACATAGAATAATGGGAGTGATATAATGGAGAAGGAGGGACCATCAGTACATGCGACCACAAGAATATGGTGAGGACAATACTTTTCACTCTTGCAGGAGCATGAAATGACAGTTACCACCGTTGATGTAGGATCCTCATAAGGCTTGGAGCAAAGACATTGCCCATGGAGCTATGTAGATCACTGCTGGCCTGTAGGAGAGATACGTTCCTGTCTTTCCTCTCAAATGCTGCTGCCTGGGAATCGTGGCAGGGTAATGCTGTGCTGAGGGAGGCTGCGCTTAGAGATGATCCTACTGATTATAAACTCCATGAGGGAATGTGGCAGGCCAAGCTAACCCTGAAGCTCTGGTCTAGGATTGCCAGTGTAACTGCAGGTTCATACCGGGTGAGCAGAGGGCTGGGGAACCAGATGAAGAGATTGCATCTACAGAATTATTTATTATACTCTGAAGTTATAAACAAACATGTGAGAGCAAGCACATTCCAAACTGAAGTGCATTCATCATTATTGTTAGCAATAATGATTAAAATAATTCTTTGTGCTGCCAATAGGAGTGCAAATCTGAGAAAAAAAATTCCTGAAAACATGAGAATATTATAATGAATTTAGCTTCACACAAACCCTGTGATGTAGCCACTCTTATCTGCACATTACAGAGGAGGAAACTTTGGCATGGAGAGATTGTGATTTGCCCGGGGCCAGGCAGGAAGCCCAGGGAACAGCTGAATAGAGCCCCAAGTTCATGAATGCTAGCCCTGTGCTTCAGTCACAAGATCATTTTTCCTTTCCTTCATTTGATAATTTTCAAAAGAATTAAGTTAGGCAAATCCATAGTTGTGGATTCAAAAGTAATATTTATGCCATCTCCCAACCCAGGATGTTCAGAACTACATGGGAACAGAAGTCTGATACAGGAGGTTTTCTCTACTTTCCATGTAAGCCAGGAGTGCAGATCAGTTAGGAATCTTAAGCATCAAACTGGGTAGTCTTTGTAGACCTGTCCAGTATCAAGAATTAGAAAGGAGTGCTGAAACAGACCCAAAACTTTACTAGATGCATTTTAAGCCCCAAGCATGAATGCTTTTAGTTCTGTCTCTGGACCAATACATGTTTAATTACACTAGGGAGGCTGTGCTGCTTTGCACAGGAGAGCGGGCAAGCCCTGCCACAGAACACATGGTCACTCTGTGCTTGGGGCAATTGTCTGGAGGCTGGATAAGGTCCAGAATCCTTTTCAGCATGGCAGGACTTAAACATTGCTCATCCTAATGAGTGAATGCTTTCAATATTAAGCAATTTCTCAACAGGTGGAAATAGTCACTACTTCACTGTTTTGCCTGCAGCCTAATCTGACAGTGATTTTCAGAAAACTTATCAGCTCAGATCTCACGGGCTGATTCATCTTGCTTGTGAAAGCCCTTCAGCATGAGCCTGAGGTGGGCACCCAGCTGCACAACACTGCAAAGACCGTCATCAGCTCTGCTCAGCCCCTTAGCAGACAGGTAGGGCACATCAACCCTGCCTGTTGCAATGCAGTGCAGCCATTTGCCCTGACTATTTTGCCTGCCTGCAGCATCAGCCCAGCAAGCCTTCACAGCTTCAGGTTTCTGGGCTGGTATTTCTGCACAGCACTGCACTGTGGCAATTACATGTGCTAAACCATTTGAAGTCAGGTTGGAGATCTTTTACCTATCACTGTGTAATGTATATAGCGTAAGCTTGGACACACAAGCGGTATTAGTGATGGAAGCATAAGTGTTTCCAAGACTAAGAGCAGCCAACAGCAGGTTCTGAGGATGTAATTTTAGATTTAATGGTCAACAGTGCCAGTCTGCTATCTAAGTCTTCCTGTGGATCTAACTTGAAGCCTTTCACAGACCACTACCAGAGCTGTATCAGAGGCAGAAGAAAGACTCTGTAGTGCAGCTATTTAGTTTTCTTGTACACTTCTTACCTAAATACATAATTTCATACATGGTTTTCTTCCTTGAAAAATCTAATCCACTAACATCTTATTTGTATGCTTCTGCACCCAATGTGTCTTGTACCAGCTTCACATTCAGCCATGGCTGAATGATATCTTTGGTGGACTTGGCAGTGTTAGGTTTATGGTTGGACTCAATGATCTTAAAGGTCTTTTCCAATCTAAATGATTCTATGATTCTATGATACTGCTTTCACAGCTTGCTAATAACTAGGCAGAATAATGTTGGTCACAGTGGCATATGTTAATCTCAGAGGAACCACCTTTTTTTACTATTGACAAACAATGCTCCTTCAGCGTCTCTCTAAGCTATCAGTGTGTGCTGTGTCCATAGTATCCCTAAAACCAAGATAAACTGTGTATGCTGCATTTGCCATGTCTTCCACATCTTTCACTGACAAAGACTGTCAAGCTGGTTTGGCAGAGACTCAAATCCAGGACCTAGACCCCTTGATCTCTGAGGTCAGTGGGCCACATTCAAACCCTATGAAATACCGCTGGGGGTGGTGACAACTTGGCACTAGAATTTTATTATTCACACCTGGCATTAGAATTTCGTTTGGCATAAGCAGACTTTTATTTTCCACCCCACACACATCCAACATACATGGAAAGCAGAGAAGAGTCCTAAGAGGCAAAATGAATAGGTTGCTGTGAAGAGTCACTCTGCCACACCGTAGCAACACCAGAGATGTCTCCCCGCCAGCCCCAGGCAGTGCTGCCCGTGTCACACCAGCCCTGGGGAGCAGGCATCCACATCCGCGCAGAGACAAGCGACATGCCGAAGGGACAACTCACAGCACCCGGGGGGTGTGCTGGTATCACAAAGACAGCACACAGGGCAGCACGCAGTGCTACTGCCTCACATGACATACTGTAGCCTCAGATCAGCTGATGGCATCGCTGATCAACAGAGAAGCTATCTTTAATCTTTCCTCCTTTGGGATCACATATTAACCACGTGAGCATGACCCTCAGGATCTCAAGCAGGAAAACACGTCCACAGTTATCACTTGCCTAACTTCTTGTTTCCTCAGTAGTTTCACAGGGATTCCTCATCTGACATCAGGAAAACCAGTTCCTTTCTCCTATTGCCAGTTATCTCATCTGCAGCAGAATATTAATTTCTGATCTCACATCAGTGTGCGGGATTTACTTTCAGCTCTCCTCAAATGATTGTCAGTTTCTAATCTAATTGTTGTCTCTAGATATTTTACAGAGAGCAGAAAGGAGAGCAGAAAAATACCAAATCCATGAAGAATAATAAGCAGGAAGACAAGCCTTTAACCTCAGAGGAAAAGGACCTACTAGGAACAGCCTGTGCCAGGAACAATCAAAGCCTGAAACTCTTATGAGGAGTAATGTTTTATTCTTTAAACAGTTCATAGTAGCTATCGGGACTACTCATTAAATTAAGTGCCAGCCATTATAAACATATTTAGCTGGGTCTGAGGAGAGCAGCCTCAGGATCATTTGATCCGCTTCATGGAAGGACTGTGCTAGGTGCCTTTTGCAGCAGAGGCGATGGTGATGAATGGCCGCCCTGGCCGCTGTGACTGCCGCTGCGGGGAGCATCATTCCTCATCTCCACGGCCCAGCCCCGGGCTGCACGGGGAAGCTGGGCAGGAGCTGTCTCCTGCTAACTGTGATGGATGTGAGGGCTGTGGCACTGTCTGCTGTGGCAAACAAAGCACAGCAAGAAAAATTATCCCAAGGATAAAGCCACTCAGCCCAGAGAAGCATTAGCCCTGCTGAGCTAAAGCAAGACCAGGAAAGGCACCTTGCGTGGCCAGCTCTGCGTGGACTCGTTGCTGCGCTCTGTGCCCTCTGGGCTTCCTCTGCTGTACCAGGTCTGTGCCATGAGTGCCACAACGCAGCACCTGGGTGCGGGCTGGCTTGGTGTGGTAGAGCGGCTCTGGTGGGCACCTGGCCTCCAGATGGGGTCAACCCACCACACTTGTGCAGGCCGCTGACTTCCCAAAATAAAACCTGTCCTCTTTCCAATGAATTTGCTGGATTGGGCCAAACATGGAACGCTTGAGGGAACTTCTGATGGTTTTTGGAGTGACTGGCCCAGGAAGGCATTACTCAGAGGGGATTAGTCCAGGTGAGGACATAAAGCCTCATATTCTACTGTCAGTAAAACCCTCAAAAATGACCCTTTAAAGATGGACTTGCTCTAAAGTGACTGCAGAGGGAAGTCAGCCAGGTACATTTAGGGACTTTTTGTCCCCCTTTATTTAGGCAATAATGGTGAGATTTTTCCAAATATATCTGTTTTCCTTTTGTGTTGGCTCCTTTCTGATAGAGACATTTGAAATGTGCCCTCATTCACAGTTCAGTAGGCCTGCTTTGACTGCAGATGCCTGATATCTTTCTAACAAGAAGAAATACAGAGAGGGAGTGCATCCTGGTTTCCCCTCTACTTGGTGACCAAAACAGAAGAGAATGCCAAAGAATATAAAATTTGGCAGTTGCTTCAGAGGAGCTGAGAAGAGGCTGTTCTTGTGCAAGCAAAGGTGATGTAAAACCCAATGATTCAAGCATCTGAAAAAAGACGTGTGACGTGAGAAGCAGAACCCCACTAGCACACTTCTCCTCAGAGGAAACATTTAAGACTACGGTGAAGTCAAGAGGCCTGTGTAGAATCTTCAGAGTGTCCTTCACCAGGCCAGTGGTGCTTCAGTTGTCTGGAAGTACGATCCCCTTCCTCTCTGCAAATGAAAGACCTTTCAGCTTTGCCCTTTGAACTTCTCATTGCCAGCACGTTCAGAGAAGGTTCCAAATCACCTTAAGCCCTCACTTGGTAACCCTTAATAGACAAAAAAAAAAAGTCAAAATAAGTGTTCTGACACTTTAGCAATAGACAGGGATTGCTACCATGATACAGAGCAGCATGGGCCAAGATATCCTTTTGCACATCTTCATCCATGCAAAGGGCAGCAGCTGTTGTGTGATGCATATCAGTGAAACTGAGTAACGCTGGGTTTCTCTTTAGAGATTGTTGCCTCACTTTCAGGTATTCAAACATTTTGCCAATATTAGTTTATTTTTGGGAAGAAAGAAAGATTATAAACTTGATTTTGACGGTGCAAAGCAAGGACAGAAGGAGCTCATCTAACCTTCTGCATATGGTGGAGCAGCACAGGCAAGAATGTCACTCCAGAGTTGTGATTCTAGTTCTCTGCTTTAGTTAATAGATAATACTTCTTTTCATAATATGTTGCTCTCTATGCCCCTACCATGACTCTGGAAATCGACCTGTTTTACACATAGACTGCAGGAGTGCTTTCTCTGTGAAGCAATCAAATCTTTAGGAGCAACATTTTCAGTACAAAGATGTGAATTTTTTTCTGCAAAGCCGAGGAAAAAGATGCTACTTATTTTGTGCTCTGCATCAAGATAAAAAAAATTGCAATTTGTCTTCCACCCATCTTGAGCAGTCTCAATGGGAGAAATGAATCTTGCTGGAAAACTCACCTTGTAATCTTTCAGTATAGTAGCAGTGAATTTCACAGTATACCTGGTTTGATTAATGCTCAGGTCTGCATTTACTCCTAATCAGGCTATAAATACAACATACTTGATGATTTTACTTAGGCTGCCTGAGTTTAACAGCTTCCATCACAGGGTCATTCAGGGAAGCTGTTGCTCAGGCCATGACATTCAGCCTTATCAGGTTGGTACTCATTTCTGGTCCCCTGGTAACAATAACAAAACATGTGGCCACAGTTTAAATCAACCACTGTGGAAGCATATTTTTTCTTTTTTTTTTTTTTTTTTTTTTAAGGGAAGCAGTTCATTTTTTGTTTTAACTTGAACTGTCTACTGATAAAGGAAGATGAAAAGATAGTGTGCTGGATGCTTCCTCTGTCTGGTTGGTAAGCATTTACCCCACACCCATCCAAGTGGAGACATAAACATGGTGAATCATGTGCAGTTCTATGAAAATGTTAAAACCGCCTTTGATGAGGTTTTTTTCATATTTTTCCCTCTGGAAAAGTTCCCTACACTCCTTCTGCAGGAAATAATGTTGTTTCTTGTGTTTCAGTATTTGAGAGGACCTGCAATGGAGCAATGTGACCAAAAAGGGTTAAAATACTCTTAGAAATAGTCAAGACATCTGCTGTCTTCTCCAGGTAGCTCTACAAATCTAACATATATTCTGTTGAGAAAAGAAAATGACTCTTCCCTAAACACATGGGACTCATGGTCTTTCAGACTTTTCTGAGATGAAAGAACCAACCAAGGGGCATCGTATAGCACGTGATTAATATTTAGTAACGAATGAGTTTACCAAATTGGAAGACATAAGTGTTTTACTTTTTTTTTTTTTTTTTATCAGAATATGAAAACACTGCTGGTAGCTGAACCAAGACTACCAACCTATCAACTACCAGACAGGAAAAAGGGTTCTTGTAGCTCCTGTTCTGAGCTGCAAAGCAATGCCCTAAAGCAGTACCCAAGACCAGCTGTTGAGGGATTTATCTCTCTGAAGTGCTGTCATGAAGAGAAGGCCAGGCCTGCTATTAGCTGGCACTCTGGTGGTGAAAAAGCTGAGCATTGCATGGGCTGGAAAGTAAGCTTGCGTGTTTTTAGCTCGGACCTCTATCCCGAGAGCCAGGTAACCCGCTGCTTTGGGAACATGGCAGAAGGCCGGAGCTGTTTAAGACAGAATATAAAGAAAGATGCAAAGTCTAATGTAAAAGTGTTCACCTTTGCCAATAATTGAAGTAGTGTACTTTTAGGCAACTCCACACCTGCCCAATGTGTGCTTTCTTGAACTGTCATGCAGTAATATTTGTATTGCAAAATCCCCACTTCTCTCATTCCCCTGACTCCGAGATCGTGATGAATGTATTAGCTGATCATCCCACACTGGCTTCTCTGCTTCAGCCTGGAAAGGAGAACTCTCATGGTATTGCTATGAAAGTAGCAGCTGAATGTATACAAGCATTGGACTTACTGGAACTAGAAGCCCTAAAACCCAACAATAATAGAATTTGGAACCTTACTCAGTTAAGGGATTTGCTTTCTCAGGCCTGTCCATTTTTTAATATTTGATCAAGCTAGAATTAGATGATCGCAGTAATTAATTCTCTCATTTGAAATTGTTTTTCTTGAAAACAAAAGAATGGGATTTCCAAATAATGCAGTGGATAATTGGATACTATATCATAGGGTCTCTGATGAAACTGGTAAGTTAAAGTTTTGCAGTTGTAGAAGCAAGGTGAAAAGCAATAGACAAAAAAATTCTTGAACAGTGGGTTACACCTGTGAACCGGCAGGGAAAAGACTGAGAAGAAAATATCTCTATAGCTAAACCCTGCATAAATGCGATAAAGATCACATGTAAGCCCATATGCCTTCAGACCCACACTTTTTAAGCTGGCACCCACAGACACAGATGCTGGGATTACTCATGACGTTGCACAACCCAATGGGTGCTAATTCCAGGTTCTGTCACGAGGCTGGCACTTTCTAAATCAAGATCCAAACTATTTCAGCCCTGTCTACTGCAGGGAGACCTTACTGCTTGCTTTGCATCAGGAAATGTTTGCTTTGAGTTAGGTACCAAATCCTATCCTACCTCCCAATCTCAGTGAATTCACCTCAGTTTGAGCGTTATACTGGGGAGGGCAGGCTTTGTCACTCAGGCTCTCAGATCTACTCGCATCTTGCTGCACACACACTGGGAAAGTACTTTCTCATATGTCTTGGGACTGGGATTAGCAAAACAATCATGAGGCAGAGCAGCAGTTCAGAGTAGTTATCCAGCAGAGACAGCTCAGAAAGAGTTCCCTGTAACCTCCGTTACCCCGGTTGGGGGGCAGCAGTGGGGCTGGCCTAGCACATTTGCTATGTCATGCCCGTAGGCGTCCCTCCTGCCCACAGATAATCTCCAGTGCTGCTCTTGAGGTTTGCAAAGCTAAGTGAGACCTACCTCATGAGGAGGTAACCCACTCCAAAATAGATTTCTCCAAGAAGGCTTTGCCCTAAGTGCTTGAGTGATTAAATACCTATAAATAGCTCAAAGTGATGAGACACAGATAAACAATGACCTCTCCTCAGGAAATAGCATCCCACTAACTTGATTCTCATCTGCTGCCTATTAGGCCTGGTAATGAGGCTGGGCATATGGTCATTTTAAATTTGTTATGTGATGTAGTCCACCTTTTTGGGCCACCACAGCATGTGTAGAGAGGATAAGAATCATCCAGATTCCACGTGCATAGGACAGTCTCTCTCAGCAGCACCACTAGCAGTGCAGCAAACTGCTCATCAGATCATTTGCCTACAAAGAAAATAGAGCCGTTGCCCAAGAGGTATCCTTTGAAGTGTAGGACTCCAGGATCTTGGCCGACATCCCTCTCCCGGCCAGTTGGCTTTGTGCATGACTGCAGTAGCATGCTACAGTCCCACGGGACCTGCTTATTACTCCCAAGTAAACTTTCCCCCTTTGACATGGGAAAACAGATTCACAATGATAGAAAGCCAGGACATTCTGCATGCTTAAAATCATAAGGGTTTTTAAAGTATTTTTTCTCTTTTTTTTCTTTCGGTCAAATGCCAAAGAAAAGACTCATGTTAACCCATGATTATAAAACATGCCTTTGATGGCTTGTGTGTTTGCCTTGTAGTACCTCCAAGCCAAATATTGTTTAAATCCCCTTCAGCTTGCTGAGATGTATGGAAGACACAAGGTTCAGGAGGCTGGCAGCAAGCTAACCATATTAGCTGCAAAATAACCGGCTGCCACAGTGCCAGGGCCGATGCACATGAATGAGGGGAATTGTCAGGAGATGCAGCTTCCGCATCCCACAGGTTTCTTTGAGGACGGCAGCCTGGCCAACCCAGCCACTTCGGTCTCTGACCATGGGGCCATCGGCAGCTGCCTGCCCCAGTGCCCGGCTTCAGGGAAGCTCTCGCTGCCTCGCAGCAGGGGGGAAGGAGGGACGGACCTCTGGGCATTACAGGGAGACTACATGAGGGAGCGGGAGAGAGGAATTTAATTGCTTGGTGTTGCTGGCAGGTGGATTTTGAAAGTGGCAGCATCATATTTGTGACCTGAGAGGACAAACTGATCTGACCTTTGTAATGATTTATCAAGTACTGTCTTCTGGATGTATTTGGTGTGTTAGGTTTAAAAAATAGCTTGCCCTGGAATTCCTTCCTCACCTCCACAGGTGCAGGCAGGTGGCCTGAGAGAGACAGCAGCTTACTTTTCTCCTGGCTCCTGCACTCCTTTATTCTAGGAGAGCTGTAACTATTCATGTACGAGTTAAATCACGCTGACATTATACTGAGGTGGTGCCACAGTGAATCAGAGATCTTTTCAAACCACTTGAATTTTGAGGGGACAGAAACAGTGGATTTAACTAAATACAAAAAATGAATAATAGATGAAAAGCAAAACCTGAAGAATCTAACATCAAAAAAATATCATATATTTATGCCGATTTCAATACAGACCTCTGGCCTGTGGCCCTGACACCCTGCTGCATACAGACAGCAGCAAAAGGTAAAAATTATAAAAGGTGTAATCTAAAGTAAAATTCAAATATAATGTAAAGTTGTTGAACTTTAATAATAGCTTAACTAGTGTTTGCATCTCTCTGAATCTAGAACTGCAGCAGCTGATGCTTGGGAATACATATGTGAACCTATGGCAAACACAGGACTGGAACAGTCTGTGTTGTACAAACCCCAGTCCTCCCACAGGGCCACCCACTCACAGGCAATAAACAGTTAGAGGAGCCCTCTGCTCACTTGCTTCCATTTACCACAAACTGCAGAATCTTTCTACCCTGCTACAAGAAACTTTGGATCTCCAATTTAAAAAGTGCCACATCTCTCCAGTGCAATGGAAGAGAGCAGCAGGGACTGAGGATTTCACCACTACTCTAGAGCCACACAACCACATGCGATTTATGAAGGGAAAAACTGCATTTGTTGACCTTTTATTTATATATGCTCATTTATGAAATAAAACCTTTATTTAATATCATAATCATTTATTAATAATATATATTGGTGTGATAAATGTTATGATGTATATTGTATATCTGCAATATACTTTATTTGCTCCCGATTCCACTGTCCTGGAGGAATCTAATATGCACTTTGCACCATATATATACCATACAGGACCATATCCCATACAAAAGTATCTTTCTTGTGTATACTGGAAGAACAGAGCATACTCACTGCTCAACAAAACAAGGCAATATATGTTGAGCTGTAGATCAGGATGTGAATCACCGGGTAAAACTTCAGTGGATTCATTAAAGGAACAAACGTAATAATGCAAGGTAGGTTTTCACTAGAAATCATTATTCTAATGAACATAAGAAGTAATGTGGCATTATCCACAGTCACACTTATTTAGTTTAAAAATAATTATGACAAACAGAAGAAAAGGCTAAAATACTTCAGTAGTTTGGTGTGTAAGCATAATTTAAAAGCACCCTATAAAATGATGTGTGTGTGCATGTAACCCCAGATACATGCATGCACTTTGTTACCCAGGTGTTCTGAACATCATGTACTACTCTGGAATCAGAAATGGACAGTACATTCAGAGAGGATATAATAAGAAAGTTCCACAAGGTAAATAAATACTGAAATTTTTATGAGTGAACTTTTGTGAACCAGTGTAATATGGGAGCATGAGAGGAACTCATAAAAGGAGGGCAAAAGCCAAAGAACAAATGAGGATGAGAAAATGATATGAGGCAAGCAGCAGAGAAAGAAATGTAAAAACAGGCGTGCCTTTTATCTGACATATATTCAGAAGAACATCCATTAAAGCTGTGAATCTATTTTAGGATTCAGGAAACTAAAGCTTTTCTCTTGCATTATAGCTATTCCCGCTACCTGTCTCTTGAGTTACAGCCTCATTACATTCTATTGAAATGATATTTTTCTTGTGCTCCAGGTGTGCTTTGGAAATTCTTAGCTACAGTGCAGTACAACTTGAACTGATTTATTTGCACACAACACTGTAACTACATTACAGCCAGTACTCTGCATTTGTATACAGCTTCTACATATAAAAATTTTACAACAGAGAAAAAGGATGACTGAAAAAATCAGTGTCTGCAGGTAGGGCCTTGGAAAGCACTCCACAGACACAGCTTCAGGTGAGTGAAACTAGGGGTGCAAATGAATAGAATATTACAGTTAGTTTCTAATTAAGACAGGCTCAGACTAAAGAGGAAAAAGTCAGATTCCCCAGTAAAAATACTGACAGGCCACGTCTACTGGTCAAGCAGGTGTTCAAGTATGATAAAAACTGTAATAATATCACAGAATATAAAGAGGGGCAGGACTCCAAAAGGTCACTTTTGTCCAAAGATCAACCTACATCATTCCTGATGTGTCCCAGTTGTTCATGGAGCCTCCAGACATGGAGATTCAACAGTCTTTCTTGGTTATTAGCTAACCTGGCTGCACCATCCCAGCACTTAACCATATGCCACAACCCTGTATAGGCTGACAAGGAAGGTTGTGCAATGCCATGCAGTAGGTTTGGCAGCTGACTGGCCAGCTGCAGAGGTACTCTTGCTGGTGCTGAGCTGAACAGACGCATCAGGAAACTACAAAACTGTGCATCCCCCACTGTTGTCAACTTTAAATATTACATGATCATTTTACTGCGTTTAGAGAACATGAGCGATGATTGTTATGAATGGTGCCATTATATTTTAAGTAATTTTCCTGTGCCAAATATGAATTATACCTGGGTCTGAATTGACGAACCTGTAGCAAGTTTTATAAAGCTGGCTGTGTCATCAAGATAATTAAAACAATGTATGTTCCTGTTCAATACACAGTTTCAGATCATTTTAAAACACTACGGCATAATCATGAATTGAATTGCTGGGTAAAGCATTAGTGTGCTATCACAATGTCTGTTAATAGCCTGTTTATTAAAGCAATAGGAATATAATTTATGCCACCTTTAACCAATCAATTTAGAAAAGGAAAGTTTCTGGGAAATAATTTCTGCTATTTTCAAAATCCAGCAATTATGCAGACTCCTTTGAAAATTAATCATGTCAGCAAGAATAGCGAGGTAAATGATGAAGATTGTTAATGCTTTTAAGCACCTGAATAGATGCATCCTGTTTTCTTAACCTCTCCAATAATAACACCAATAATACGCCTGTTGGTTGTTTTTGCAGCTTGCGAGCAGAGCCGCTCAGTGACGGTGGCCCCAGTGCAAACGCTCCAGCAGCCACCAGTCCCGATGCCGCATCCTTCCGTGGTGCCTACCAGCTGCTCCAAGCCACGGAAAGTAGGTATCCATCTCCAGTTTCTTCTCAGCGACAGTGAAAAGTGTGGGCATAGTTTACGAAGAGGTGTGCCAAAGACAATTCTTGTGCTACCAGACTGTTCCCATTTCAGAAGGCTCCTCTGCTCAGCTCCAGTACTGCAGAAGTTACAGCCAAACTTCTTGCTACTCCTCTGGATACAAGTACCAGGAAAATCTTTAGCTTGGCCTTCTGTGACCTTCTTTTTTTCAGCTTTATTTGTGAGTGGAAGAGGTGTCTTCCAGTATGCAGCAGAGTGGGGAGGACCTTACCTGTGGCTTTATTTCTCCCAGAGAAATCTCACAGGGATGTGGGTATCCTGGAGACATCCTGGCGTGCTCTGAGTTCAAGGGTGTTCTTAAATCTCACCTGCAGGGTGCCTGCAAGTAAACAGAGGTAGACCCCAGTAATGCCATTCCAAGCTGTGGCTCCTGGCCCTTGCCATTCAGTTTGTCTGCATTTTTCTGCAGGTGTAGGTACAGTCTTTTTTTTAATTAAATAAGTGGGAAATATGAGAACCTGAGCAGTGAGTGGCTATAAACAGGTTGCGACATTTCACCTCCATTTGGTGAAGAGAAAGTGTGAGGAAAAAGATCAGACAGAGAATAAGAGTTTATATTTCAGGCCATAAAGCTATAAGGCTAGCATTTCCAAACTCAACAGACAGCTGAGAAGGAGCCATTCGGAAGGATGGAGATGTGGCAGGGAGTGGAGGGAGGCAAAGCAATGTCCTCGGCAAGGGAAGCAGAGAGGCATAAACAGAGGGTGTCAGGCTACACCGCCTGAGCTGCTGGAGCTGGCATTTCTAGTATCAGGCAGGACTAAATGTCAGCACAGCATGGGAACAATATCACAGTGTTGCTAACCCTCTTAAAAACCAAGCTCATGGGCGATCTCTAGCCAGCCACTGGTTTTTGTCTTGCTCGGTAGTACTCAAAGCAACAGCTCTTTTTTTATTTTCCCCAACAAAAGCTGAATTGAGGGCCTGGCAAATTACAAGTGTAATGACCTACCCTGAGTGTTCCTGCCACAATTACTGCCTGAGTGGCTAAATCTTGGGTAAGTTACCATGATACTGCAAACATGACATTGCACTAACCCCCAGCCTTTCAACTCCCTGGCCACTGTGGGCTTAGGAGGTCATCCAGGCCATGCACGAGCCGGTGACCCCAATCCTCCGCGGCACTGGGACAGCTCTTCTCTGGTGCCAAGCTGCCCTGCGGCTGGCCTGGCTGGCCCCAGGGGGGATTGCTGGCAGCACCACACATGAGCAGGCAGCTGGCCTGTACCCCAGCTGCCCTTGGGGGCATCTTTGGGAACCTGGCACCTCGCCCTGCAAATAGTTGATGCTGGCTGCTCCGGGTATTGGCACAAGACAAACCCCCAAACTGCAAAGCGGAAAAGGTCACTCAGAGCAAGCTTTCTACCCCATAGCATTTGCAACCGGTTAATAGCATTTGATGACTATCAGTTGATTTTTTTTTTTTTTTTAAATATAATTCATTGCAAATGTTAACAGGAGGCTCTTTACAGCATATGGTAGGTCTTCTATTACTTTGCATGAGTTTGGCTTGGTAAGGACTGTAAGCTTAGATTTTTTTACAGTTCTACAAATGATTTTCAGCCTTGTGCTTTCTCTCCTGGTCTTACTCATCACTGTGACAGCAATCCACATCACCGCTGTGGGCTGCTTTTTAGGAAGCAGGCACAGGATGACACACTGGGAAAATAAAGAGCCAAACCTCATTTGGAGAAACTCCATTTTATTCACCGTTTAGTGTCACATCATGCCATCATGATCAATCTTTGCACAAAGGGGTTGACAAGCAGATGGAGAACGTGGGAATTGAAAAGTAGACTCCAGTTTCTGCAGGGAAGATTGAAAAATCATTTTTTTTCCTGATTTTATTCTGATGATACACTTTCCTGAAGGTCACAGAAATGTCAGCGAGACCGTTGAGTAATAACACCTCCTGATGCTCTGTCAGGCCACTCCGCAGCACTAAATTGTCCCCAGTCATCTCATTTGGGATCGGTTTTAACACAGGGATCACGCTGGACTCGGCTCAGGGCACCGATTGCCGCCTGTCGCCGCCTCCCCCGAGCCGCCCCGCGGGGCCGTGGGCGATTTCCTCCTGCCCCCTGCCGCCCGCTGCCGTGACTGCACGCCGCCCACGGGCACCCGGGCCGCCGAGCCGGGGCCGGGCAGTCCCCCGGAGCCGGGCAGCCCCCCGGAGCCGCCTTCTGCCCGCCGCTGCCGGGGCTCGCCCCGCCGGCCGCCCCCGCCGGGCACCGCCGCACTCGCCGCCGCATCCTGCGCTGCTCTGCCCCCGGCGACCCGGGGACCCCTGCGTCGGGGCTGGGGACTCAAAGGAAGATTTTGGGGATGAGGAAGGGCCGGGACCCTTGAGCATCTCTCTTCCTGCACGATTGTCCAACACTGCAGCCCAAGTGTTGATTTCTTATCCCGAGTAAACATGGAAGGAAAGGAAGGAAGAAGGTAGAAATGATTTCACACATCCAGAACGGAAATGGAAGACTACCTGTGAAGTTAAAAATACAGTTCAGCAAAATGAAGCAGCAGAGTAATTTTCCCTGTGTGCGTCCTAAGAAAGGGAACTCGAGGTCAGGTGGATACAGGTTGCGAAGCCAGAGGAAACAGTGTCCAGCCTTGCTGCAGAACGGCACCTGATACTGGAGAGGTTCCTCAACACCTTTAGCCACAATTTCTATTCCAGTAATACAATGATATTAACATTTCTCTGTGGTCATGATCAGGAAACTGTCTGCACAGTATGACATTATATCCTTTTTCAAAATGCACTAAAGCAAGATTAATAAGAAATTTGTTCTCCAGGCAGGGTACGCCATAACCTTATTCTCCTCTGTTCTCCTTCTGAGACATTTGAATGCAAATACTAGATGGAAGAGAGAGATAAACACCTGACAGCAGTCTGTTGCAATTTGACATTCCCTTCTTTTGAGGAACTTGAAGGGAATGTAGTTAAAATGTTCACAGTAAATGTTAAATATTCGTCATTTTAGTCAGTAATAAGCATATTCAGACTGTCACAGCAAATGGTCAAATGGAATTTTAAAATAGAGATAAGGCAGAAGAAAAGTCTTGGTACAGCATTCTTTCGGTCTGTTTTCTGTCCAAAAGCTAGATCTCTCCTACGAGTCACCATAAATGGCAATAAATACCACAGGTCATACCTTAATCTCTCTATGCTAAAAATCACCATTAAAATATCAAGAACAAATAGCATCTAAGTGAGGGCTTTTTTGGAAGCTTTACCCAAGCAATTGGAAAGTTGGTATGAAAGTTATGTGAGTTAATTTGGAAATGAATTTGCAAACAAACATAGCTAAATGCTGGTATACTTTTTACTGCTGCTTGTGGCGATAGCATAGCAGCCCACTGCTGAACATCTCCATCCCACCGTACTAACCCTGGCTGATGACCAGACGACTACCTAGTGCTCATTTATCAAGTTAATATGCTAAAGAAACTTGGTCTTTTCACTTGCTCAGGACACTGTTGCCTTTGTGTCTAATGGCTAAATATTGGTGACATGCACTTGGACTCAAAATAAGCAGCCACATGAGGGGAAACAAAATACTCAGGTGATTCAAATCTGTTATAGTCCAACTGTACACTCTAAAGTAGTAATGACTTGGAAGCTTTTTGCATGGTGGAGTTATTGAAAATGACAGTATAGCTTTGACTTAAAAGCACCAGACTTTATTCACCCGGTGATTAACTGAAGCAAATCCATGTTGGTATAATTAAACTACACACTTCACCCCATAATATTTTTTTCTGAGATGGTAAATCAGTAACAGATGTGTAACCTGCTTGACTAATTACCAGTTATCCATGCCCTACAACTACTGGTAAAGAATAAAACTTCAAGGTAGTTGAAAAAGAAAATGCAGTATGAAAATAACCATAGTAATTAAAAGATCTTTTTTCTTAGTCTTTTGGAAACAAGTCAAATATTGTAGTTAATATCTTCTGCTCAAAATAATAGCAATTCTGCTTTTAATAAGGACACTAAACTTGCTGATATTCCAGTTCCTTTCCATTTCTAAAAAACAGAAAATATTTCTGTGCCTAATTATTTTGCAACTATAAAAAGGGAACCTAGTGTTTTGAAACAAGCTGAGCAGTCAGTCTGGCTACGTTCTTTGCAACAGCTGACCTGAGCCTCCCCCTCGACTATTTCCACTTACATCTTATAACATTTTGGAGTTTCATAGCCTGTGACATCCATCCTGCCCTACTTCATCAGTGCATCTCAGGTCTAGACTTCATCCAAAGCCCCAGGGCTGTGCCAGTCTGCCTTGCAGTGAGGTGTACTCTCCATTTAAATGGAGGCTGGCGTAATCCAAGAGCTGAAGCGTGCTATTTGCAGCTCTCTTACAGGTTCAGCTGAAGGGGCATGATAAAGCAGATCAGTGCAAGAATAAGGTTGCAGTGATAACCATAAGAAGAACAAAAAATTGGAAGATGTCCAAATAAAGACAGGAGAAACCAGAACGTGCCAGTACTAGTAGGCACATTTCTAACATCAGGGATCATGCATGTTTGTTTCCTGAGGCATGCATATTAGAAGGACCTTTCTCAGTAATACTTTTGTGGGTGGATAAGAGTTGGAAAATACCCTTTTTTGTTGCAACAACATCCTCTGAAGTGATATAGTGCTACAGCATATGGCTCAACTCATGGAGAATTAATAAAACCAAGCCTTATTTACTTGTGGAAATAAGTGCTGTGGGTTTTCCCCCTCTCCCTGTCCCACTGACACTGCCAAGTCTTTGCACTGTTCAGTCTCATCCTTAAGTCTTGTAGGTAAACTTGGGGATGAAAAGTGTGCTTTTGTTCCCTGAAGTATCAAAGGAACTGTGATGTGCCTTTCTCATGCCAATCATTATAACAATGATTAAGTCAGCACAATAGGAGCTGGGCTTTCATGTCCTTCGGGTTGATGGCACATGCACAAAATATTACTGTTATTGTTCTTATTACTATTTTTAACCATACTTTGTTAAGACTACAGCAAGCCTATGAAAGTAGCAGACATTCAGTCGGTGGTTGTAACTCCTGCAAAGCCCCACGTGAGACAGGTTAGGTAAGGAAGAAGCACCAGGTGAGAGTCCTCAGCAAGAAGGAAGAAGCCAGACCAGCTTCATCCTGGTCCTGCTTCCACTGGGTTTGTGCTACACTGGGGCCCTGTTGGCTTTGGTGGGACCAGAATCAAGCACCCAGGCACCATCTAGACTTTCTGGGAGACAACAGTGTAACAAACTTGGTACTAGATTCTGCCAAGGAAGAGATCTGGCAGCTGTAGCTTTCTTTTAAATATATTTAGCTGTTGTTGTAATTGAATAAAAAATACTGTAAACAAGATTACCAAAACACATTGACTCATTCTCAGGTGTTTTGTGAAAGCAGGGGCAGATTCCTCCAGGGTTCTTCCCTAGTGGCAAACCAAAAAGCTTATCTCAGCTGGATTTTGATTTAATCTGCTTTAATTTTTATTTGTGTTTTTATTATTGGCATGAAGGAAATTGTGGATCTGGAACCTTCAAAGTGTTCTGGAGTGTGTTAAGTTTGAAGCTAGATGCTTACAATTATTTATATCGGTACAACCCAATACAACAGTAGCAATAAAAATTACAATATCAAGTGCTTGTCCCATTCTTTCAGATTTCTCCTATTTTACAAATGTAAAAACTGCGGTTCACTGTGGCTAAAAGATGCTGATAGTTGCAAAGTAAATCAATGGCAAATAGAAATTAGTTGTTTCAGATTCCAGCTTGAAACATAATGCTTCTCCTTAAAAAAAATAAAAAATAAATAAATCAGCTGGTGGAAATGAAAAGATCATAAAGTTCAAATGACTGAGCCCCAAGTTAGTAATACACACCCTCTAATTCTCACATGTACATGATTGCACTTGATTCGTCTAACTAGTGAGATCAGTACACTGAAATATCTTGGCTAATCACATAATTTAGTTCCCAAAAGCCTGGTATTGCAAATCCTCTGTTGACATCATGGAGCATCCAATCTGTGTAATCCCTGAGGGATGAAAACCAATGGAAGCAGGTATTCAAATATACCTTGTGCAAGTCAAGCCTCTGAGGTTAAGTGAAAGTCAATACAAGTATGAGAATAAGCAAGGCAGATTTACCCAGATGTACATTACTGGAAGATCTGACTAAAGTGTTTTAAAAACTTTTCTCGTGGTCCTTGCTAGAGGTTTGGCACAGGCCTGAGGAATCCAGCCCTGTTTTTTAAATAAACCTCAATGCTTGTTGTTACAGGAGCCCATGTGCACGTGTGGTCATTGCCACAGATGTTTAGAAATCCAAGCAGGGTGCATGAATTGAGGAGAGCTATTTGTTCTTTATGTTTATCATTAAGTACTAGCACATTAATCTGAGGTACCTAGTATGCTGTGATAGGACATGTAATTTGACCAAGTATTTTTTCACCTCCCCACATATGCCAGACAGTTCTAGCCAGAACTTTCTACTTCAAAACATTATTTCCATACTCCACTCTATTTTCTACCGGTTTGGTAAGTATTCATTGGCTGAACATAACAGAACAGTGATGCCTGCCAAGCATAACCTCCTTGACTAGAAATGAAGGCAGCACTCAGCTATCACTGACTGCTAACACGTAAATCAGTTGACATCAATCTGGAACACTGATCGGCAATTAAATGTCTCAAATTTGCTAACGCTTTTCTTCACGTAGTGTAAATGATCTGAGTACGGTAAAGTAATATTGATTTAGAAAATCAAGATAAATTACCATTGATTCTTTTAAAAAATTACCTATACAGGACACATTAAACCACAAAACTGTAACATGTGAGTGGCAGCTCTTTCTGGATGAATTGCAGAACAACAAAAAAACCCAAACCATAGGGCATATTACTGTGAGCACTGAAGCAGCAGCATAAGGCTTAGGTGGTTGTATAGTCATCCATTTAATCCATCATATACATTTATAGTATAATTTAGCAGCTACTCATGTCAATAAATACACATGACATTTCACAGGAGCATTTACAGGCCAGGCAAATTTCACTGTTAGGTTAGGTTCTTATCATTATGAATGTTAGGTTCTTATCATTATCTCTCCTCATATAATTATGCTGATTAAAAACATTCTGTCAGTGTAACCCTTATTCTGATGACCTCCTACATCTGGACATGGGGTAGGGAAGAATCCATAGAGAAAGACAGCATTCTTGTTGGACCTTTCTGGGTCTTCCTAAAAAAAATTGTAACTTAGACTTACCCAATCCCCATGTAACATCACATAAGCCCTCTCCTGTCCAGTCACTTGATGCAGTGCAAACACACAGCAGCACAAAATAAAATGCATTAAACCTTAAATGCCTCAGAAAGGAGATAAACAAATTGTTTGTCACTTTTTGGCCATGGCTGGCTACTGTGTTGTAAGCAGCAAGATTTAGGACAACATGCTTCTGGTGAATGGTAGCAGATATCTTTATTTTTTTTTAATGTATCAGATGACACCCAGTAGACATATCTTCCATAAGAGATGGAGTAGAAAAGAGTTGCTCCAGCATTTGTTCAGATTTTGCATGTTTGGCTATTCCTTTGACAGCTTCAGGTCTTTGTACCCTGCAAAGTAACTAGTAATCACTCCAAGTCAGTACGCAGAGAGCTACAGCTCCTGAGCAAGGACTTTTAGACACAGAAATGGTCACAGGCAGAGGCTGTTCTAGAGCTACCTTTGGTACAGATTGGAGGCAAACAAAATGCGACCCCCTACCCATGCCCTTATATGACCAAATCTTCTGCCTGGCCCTGTGAGGATGTTCCTCATAAACTACTTCCCATCAGCAGAAACTTTTCCAGTTCTTGCTTCTCCCTGCTTCTCTCAAACCATGTGAAAGAGTCCAGAAAAGTCAGGAAGTGTGTTTTGATAATACAATTTAGCCTAACTTTTCCCATTGGTTGATGGAGCGGATATGCATTTGTATCTTCAGTGTATCAGCACAGTCTCTTAAAACACGTACTCTTAGAGAATTGATGCAATGGAAGGATTGCAGTTCCTACTTTACAGATGACACAGAGAAACTAAAACTCAGGTCTCCCAGGGTTTGGAGAAACCTAACCTTTATTGATTTCCTTTGAGTCACACAGGAAGTTGCTGCTAAAAGAGAGGATCCAGAACCCAGGCTGGCATCTTAATCACTGTCATCTTGCAGTTAATCCAATTATCCTTCCTATTTATACAGTACTTTCAGTCGATCGCATATAGTGGAGCGTTAGAATGTAATTTTGGGAGCACAGCAGCCAATTACCAGGACATATCCACATTCACGGAGACCTATCAAGCTGTTAAAATACATTTTTTGAAACTGGAAACTGTCGTAGAAAAGGCTGCACTGTAATTTCCATGCACTGTCAGAACAGATTGATCAAGAGCAGCAGTTCAGGATCCCAGCCTACCACGACGGACTAGGGAATAAATATTTGTCCCTGTTCACTAATCAGCCACCCCTCCACAGGCAACTGCCAATGCAAGCAGGACACCTAAGGGCAATCTGCAAAAAGATTATTTACTATTAATGAAATTCAGTAGCCTCTAAGGTAAGCAAGTGCTCCTCAGAAGACGACTCTGGAGTGAAGTCCTTTGTTTCCATTTCGGACTCATTAAACAAAGAAATAATCCAGTGAAAATGGCTGCCCATACAAAACCAAAACAGTCTTCTCTCCCTGAGACAGATTTTGTAAGCCAGACAGATATTTTCCATGGCTTTATGTGATTTATTGCATCATGTTGGCACTAACCAAGGGGGTTTGATGCAGTGTGTATCTGATCCAAATTCTTCTCATAGAAACAATTTTTGATCTGTCATGTTTATCTTTAAGTTCAGAGGTCCCTGGGAGAATGACTTTATTCAACACAAATATAAATAGTATGGAAATGAAACCCTTCCTCCTGTAGACGATTTTACAGGTTGAGTGCCTCATGTTCATTCATAGATCTCTAGTGTCAGACCTGCTTTGACATGCTGCTTAAGCATCACTCTTTACTAATTAGCAGTATGTTCAATAAAAGGTACAATTTATCAGCTGACAGGCAGCATTCATTTGATGACACCGTGAGAATACTTACACAATTAAATTAGTCTCAGCACTGGTTAAAAAGATGAATACAGACAAACAGGCCACGGTGGAGACAACATGCATGTGGGAGAGGTTTCCCCTCAAGTTTTCTCAAGAAAAGAACCCTACAGCACTGCAGGAAGTTATCCTGCTCTCTTTGGGCTAAATGAAATGCAAATATAATTATGGGGGGTAAGGCTGCAATGCAGAATTCTGATATTTTCACTGGGAGTGATGTTTAATGGCCCTGTAAAACTGTAATAACATACAGGACCATTCACCTCCAGGCCTCTGAGACAAAAATAGTCCAGACACAGCCACAACGAGGATGTTATCTGGTGAACATCCAGTAAGGCAGAAGTTGGATGCGTTCCAGTCACTTCCAAACAAGGCCCGTGTGTCAAGCTAGTAGCTATAAAACTATTTTCAGTTTCCGTCCAGAAAGGTAACAAGGTGAAAGAGAAGTTCAAAGATCTCATCTGTGGTCTTGGCAGACCCAGCAAGGGCTGCAGGCAAGACTGACCAGGGCAAGCGGTGAATTTGGGTTGGGAGGATACCGTAAGTAGTTGCCTCGGATCCCACTCACATGACGCCGTTCAAACGTTATGCTGTTCAGCAAACTTGGCACTCGAACCAGAGGTCCAGAGCTGCTCTCTGTATACAGTTTATATACAGGGTGAAACGCAGGCCCAGAACAAGCACAGCTGGTGTCTGGCAAGACCATGCGACAGGTTGTACAAACAACTGCAAAAATTTTAGGAAGCTATGACTAAGAAAAGACCTTCTTACCAGCGACTTATTTTGCACTTTTCATGAAAACTTAAAAACCTGCAACAATCTCACTTTGACATTAAAATTTGTTAGCTCTGTTCCAGGCTGTTTTCTAGCATCGATATTGTAGCTATAGTTCATACTAGTCCATTTGCCCAGAGGAAACAATCAGCAAAATGCTTCTCCAACAACTATACCAAATTGTCCTGTAAGAATTACACTGTAAGTCCTTTCTCTTGCCACTGGTGCACAAATTAACACAAGCAACCCAAGAAACAGGAGGGATTTATTTTGTAGCTGTTAGGACTTGCCTCTCACATGAAGGAGATAATCTCCCAAGATTTACTCCTACGATGGGATATTCCAATCATTCCATGGATTTCAGGATTAGTCATGTCTGAGGTGCAATTTTTTTGAGCTGTTTTGAAATGTCAGGAGTGAGAGCTCTCAAAATTAACTGCTTGTGGGGCCAGTTCTGAAAGATTTGAACTCAGTCAATACTTTCCCATGTTGTTGCACTACAAAAAGCAATTGGACAACCTATTTTGCAATTTGGGAGCCTTGTTAGAAAAGTGCTGGGATAGGGCAAATCACCTTTGAATTTTGCAATGCATTTTAAGGCCTTACTGAGTATACACATGGAAAATCTAGATCTTGCTTCACCAGTGCCATATGTCATGGATAACATTTTATATTTCTTTGTCCCTTCCAAACATAAGAGCCCCTTGGTCTTAGGGTATTGTGTACTTTGGTTTCCTGTCAGTCCATGGAGGGCCAGTTAAAGAGGCAGGATAAAGCATTTTCCTTTCACCTCCAAGAACTTTGTGTTCACATCCTGGATATTGTCTGAAGTGACATAAGGCCTGAGTTATTTTCTATTGACATATATGTTCCTTGTATCAAATCTGAACAAAACCCATCATAATATCACCGAGACAACAGATCACATCATTTTTTTTAAATAGCAGGCAGTAACCAAAACAGGTGATTCACCTAAAAATTTAACTGAAGCTGGTCACAAACTGCTAGTTAGGCATTTCATGGTAAAACATGAGAAACCAAGCAGCTCAATCCTCATCTCAACAGATTTTTCACCAAAACTGGTTCATTGTCCTCAGCCTCAGATATGATGCAAATCTAATACATGGTTCACCTCCTGAGCGAAGTTAAAGAGGGCAAGGGGGCAGAAGAAAATAGGGAAAGGATCTAAAACCCTCAAAAAAGTACTCAAAACTAATGTTTTTTCAATTTTTTTTCTTTTTTTTTTTCTTTTTTTTTATGAATAGGTAGGTTTTAAAATGACAGCTGCTGAAAATGTCTGGAGAGATTTAATTCCTTGTCTTCAGACACAGAACCTGTCATTAGATTGACAGACTTGACCAGGAGGGTTACTTTGCACAGGAAACCATGTCAAGGAGTCACCCCATGGGTTCAAGGAGAGGATTTGATTTTACTCAAATGATTCATGATATTAGAGTGCTATGTTCTCTTTGGACGTTTGACGTTCATGGTGATGTAGTTTTCATGTTTTGAAGTCTTGTGTCTTTTGTTTTTCCTTCTACCTGCCTGCTTTTGCTGTAGCCATCAGACAAGGAAAAAGTTCCTCTAAAGGAGTACTCTGAGTTCTCATAAAAAAGATACTCTAATTGTCCAGGCAGCCCAGCCCTGTTTGTAATAACCTCAGGAGGAACCTCTGTACCAGAAATAGTTTATTAGGGAAACTGGAAGTGTTTAAGCTACTCTATAACTTACACAAGGTGAATGTAAACGTTCCACCTGGACAATCAGCAAGGGAGGACATGCCATTACAAATCTCGAACAGGTGACACCAGAGCAAAAAGTTGAACCCAGGACAGAACAGTGTGACAGACTCCAAAGATTTCTAAAACTAACCATTTAGGAAGAAATCCTAAATTCAAGCCAGTCAGATCCTACTGACTGAACACACCACCTTGTTCTTCACACCCCATCTCAATGGTCCAGCTTTGCATTGCTGGTACTTGTTGCACAGCACCGCTATCTTTCTCCTGCAGTAGGACCTGTGGTGCCAGCCTCACATCTTTGGGAGAAATGTGATCCAGGGCTGTGACGGAGAAGTCCAAGTGTGCAGAAGAAGCTGCAGTGCAACCTGCAACAAAGCTAGGGGAGCAATCACCCTGGAGGATGTATTCCCAGGTGTCACAGCTTCTCCCCATCTTGCCACCATTTACTTTGGCCACCCCAGGATACTTCAT
The DNA here is from genome assembly GCA_013400195.1 of Aramus guarauna. Lineage (NCBI taxonomy): Eukaryota > Metazoa > Chordata > Aves > Gruiformes > Aramidae > Aramus > Aramus guarauna. The sequence continues at coordinate 348,347 of VXBL01004964.1, forward strand.
GCTCTCAGAGATATCAGAACCTCAGCATTTTAGAGGGCTGGTCCAGTTCTCATATCCATACTACTGAAACAGTGCATTAATCCAGACCAACCCTCCATTTCTGCACAAGCACAGATTGAAAGCAATCCTCTTCAGCCATTTTCACAAATCACAGTTGTTTCAAAAAGCTTATTTTCAGTCTGAAATTTGAAACATGCAGGTGAGATTTTAGAAACCCTGGCTCTAATGAAAAGCAAAGCTTTCCTTCTGGGTCTCTTTAGATTAGGAGAAGCAAAGTTGCTTTCTCATACTTCAGATCTCAGTCTTTCCCACTTTTTCTCTAATTTTGTCAGTACCAATATTGCTTTGCAATGCTGTTTTGGCAGTGGTGTTATGGCGTATGCTAACAAAAATATTAATTCATAATTTATTCATAAGTATTCCAACCAACCTTTTGTCTTCAGCCAAGGCAAAGAAATGGACAAACATATTCAGATTTCAGTTTTCAAGTACTTTATTCACTGCACTTGGAATCAGCTGTGCTTCACTTTTCTGACAACGTTCTTTCTGGCAGGTGCTGCACTTTTGGATCACTGCAGTAGAGCATTAGAAATAATTCAGGAATATCCTCAGAATATAAGATGACATTTCTTCACTCTATGACCTCTTCGAGTTCATCTATCTCCACCTTTGCAGATCTTTCTGGTGTAAAATAAGGAAAAAGAAAAGGTGCTTCTTTTAGAAACAGCTGCATCTAGTCTTAGAATCGTGGTCTGGCCACTGTCATATGTACAGATTTTGTACTCAGAGTCTGTAGAAACTCCTAAAAACAAAGCCAGAAACATTGTCAAAGATGTTATTTATATATCAGCCCAACTTTTCTGCACTATTAGCTTTTGACAGTTGTATGTGCCTCTTTTACCAGCATGTCACATGCTTCCTACAGTGAAAGTAAGACCCATGTTGGACCAGAGGCTTCAAAGGTATGTGTACTTTGTGTCCAAGTATTGTCTATCTAACAATGGAGCTATTCCACGGAAGCAGCAGAGCAGCTGCTTCTCTCCCCCCAGCCTTTGTAGAACAAAGCACTAGGCTCCTCAGGAGTCAACTTTGTTGTTTTGCTGTTGTATAATGAGCTGTCATCCGGCCACAGGCGCCAGTGGCCACAGCCCCCCTTACGGGAGCAAACAGTTCAAAAGCAGGGCTGGGTTTATGAAGTTTAATTTAATGTGTCAAGTGTCTTTATTACAAGCATTCTTGCAATGTTTGCTGTTAACACTCAGAAAAGAACATGTATCAAACCTAGCCAGGACACAGGGAGCGACAGAGGACAGCTCTGGCAGCACCTCTCACTTGCTCTGACAGAAACTGTAATTTTCAGGGCCAGCATGTAAAATACCAAGAAAATACCTCAGCATGCTGTAATATTGATCTTCCCTGAACATCAGATGGGATTACAACCAATAGTGTTTGCCTCTGGCAATCCAGTCTTTGCCCCTTCTCTATATTCTTGGCAGTCACTTCCAGGGAGAGAAAAAAAAAAGTTTTCAGATAAACAATTTGTGACCAAATTAGTTAGGCCAGATATGAGTTAAACTTATATTAATTATGATGGTTTTGTTACTCTCTCTCCAAGTGGCTATTTAACTCCCATTTGGACTCTTGGGAACAATATGACACAACATCGCATGCAGTAAATGCTCAGTAGAATTCCCTCTGCCAGAGATAACATACTGCAAATATTACTGTGTTCAATGGTCTCAGCATAGGAAGAGACACTGCTCATCAACATATTCTTCAAGGAATCAGAGCAAAAAAGAAAAAATCTGGAAGCACAACCAAAACTATTTACCAGTTACCAGTTACAGTTGGACCAATCCCTTCTGGAAACCTGTCAGTGTTTTCTTGCTCTGTGTCTGTTTCCCAGGCTGCACAGTAATAAGTGATTCAGATATACTCCTGATTAAATCCAGGAATGATGACATACTTCATGATAATGATAGGCAGATGGACAGAATGATTTAAAAAGTAGTCTGTTTATTCCTGTTTCTCACAATACCTGTATGCATTTTGATTCACAGCTTAAATATCCCAGCTCCAGCTAATCCTTTCAGAAATAAAATTGACACACCAAGAAATAATAGTCTTCATATAAATGAAAAAGCTTTTATTTTCCATGAACCCATTGACTCATTCGTCTTTCAAGTCTCTGCTCCAAACACGTTTCTTATAGCAAACTCTCTGCCACTAACATTCATGCATGAACTGTCTATCATAACTACCGACAAGAAAGAAATGAAAGCAAGCTGCTTGTTTGTACAGGAGTGAGAATAGTCTTGTGGTTAACATACTTTGCCTGTGACTGAAGACATATGGATTCCCTTCTTTATGCAGAGCTGTGATTTCTGTGTGAGTTTGTAGCAATCATTTACCTTACCTCGTCTCATTTCTTCTTCCCCTCGAGTGCATTATGAAAACAGGGCTTTCAAACCACCCTGGGACAATGTAAGTATTTGCTTCATTTTGACAGTGGAAAGCACATTCACTAGTTTTAGTTGCATATATGAGTAATTAGGTTACCATAAAGAGTGCTATATTGTAATTATCCATCTACACAAGTCTATATCTATGCTAAGAGTGTTAGGCAAGCAAACACCAGCTAAGCAAGAAGGCCAGGCCTTGTTATGGTAAGTAGATAGACACCACCCAAGGAAGGTAGCCCATGGCAATGGGCAGCTGGCTAGAAAACAAAGAAAATTCCTTTTTCATAAATGAGTTCCTCTCCAGCAGCACAAAAACACGCCTAAACTAGCTCTCTACAGTTCAAAAAAAACCACCCCAACCTTCCAGTCTTTTCTACCTGGTAACAGGCTCCCTCACAGGCATTACACGCTCTAACACAAGTATATATGCCACTGTGCTGTGTGATGATTCCCCCCACTCTCCTTCGAAAGAGACAAAAATCCCTAGTGAGCATGTAAAAGGGTATCCCTTGTACGTTGTTATACTGCCTTCTAACAACAGCGCGCTGTTACCAGAGCACTGTCTAATCAATTACTTAATAAAACATGTCCTTCCCATTACCAAGTGGAAAACATGCACGCTCTCCAATGAGCGAGCTCTGGGAATCCTTTCCAGCAAATATGCTTTGTCCAATCTGAAAACCCTCCACAAAACAGTGCAACTGTGACAAAATGGTGTTCGTCAGTGACAAAAGAGAAGGAAAGGAGGTTTGAGATCTTTACCCCCAGTTCTTACACGCTTCCCTTCAAACTGCACTGCTTGCCTTTCTACTTCATGCACTGCCCTGGCCATTGGCACCCCTACACATGATTTGGAGTATGTGACCTGACCCCACATTATTTATGAAAAGGTAAGGAAAATAGTTTTCAGAGAGCTGCTCTGTCTGCTTGCAATAGCTCCAATCTCACCCACCATATTTTTAATCACTCTGATGTCTGCATCTATATGCTGCATGCCCCTGTGCTCAGGAACCTAATCATATTGATGATCTGTACAGAACCACGCACACTCTCTATCTATAAATAACAGAAGTAATTATTACTAGTAAATAATATATACTAGCTCATTTAAAATGAATCATGTTCTCCAGTCACCCTGGAGAATTAATAAAGTAGGCAAAGCTACAAGGCATCACTTTAAAATACTTCTTATATAATTATTATGAAATTGCATTATGCTATGACTCATTCCTGCAAATGCAGGGTTCATTGAGGGTAATTAAAATAAGTCACTATCTCTTCAAGGCAGTGACTCATAGACTGCTGCCCATAGCAGAGTGCAGTGAAGTCAGAGAGAAACTCCTCTCTTCCCACTGAAAAAGCAACAGCAGCTTATTAAAGCAGTGGGAAGGCTCATTTTGCCCTTCCCTTTAGCCCATTTAGCCAGCAGGTTTGGATTTTTTCCCCTTAAATCAACTACATGTTAACTAAGTGTCTTACTAGGACTATAGGGAAAAACAAAGGGGCTAAGCACAACCAGGATATATCCAAATGCCATCTCTCTAAATAATTGTTTGGAGGATTTAAAAGAAATGGTGGTGTCTGTGTGTAGTAATATAGCAGTCATCTAGTCAAAAGTTGCTAACAGTAAGGTGCCATACTTATTAGGTATATATGGATCATTTCATGACAGAAGTCAAGTTGCAGCTGAGATTAAACTAACACCCAAGAGGTAAGAAGAGGAAATTAAAGGTCATGCTCCTTTGATACTATCGGAGGAATTATAGCAAGACAGGCTCTGCACCCATGTATATCTGCACAATACACGACAAGAGTTTATATTCTCAAATCTTTTTAAAAAATACATGCCTTAGTCAAGTCAGGTTGGAATAATTCATATAGTTTGGGAATTTGGTTGCCAAAATGCAAAGCTGCTGAAAAAAGTGAGTACAAAAGACAGTAGAATTTAGCTGCACCACTCTCCCACACTCCAGCACTAATGACAGCTCATAAGTAGCTCTTTGTTTATCTCTACCACGGTTTTCCATGCTTTACAGTTGGTGTTCTGTGTTTTCTAGTATGCTTTGCTTTGTTAAATGCATTTTATTTTTTATAAGTATATTCTTTTCATGAGCTTTTCAGCTCTCTTGATGTGGAAAAAGCCAGACATCAAATACATTTCTCATTGCTATTCTTAACAGTATTTTATACCAGAAGATTGTTGTCCACATGATGAAAATTAATTTAGGGAAAAGAGTAAGCTTTCAATATATAATCTAAAATTTACCAATGCTGTGAAATTTATTTCTCACGAATACATGACTAAGAGGATAGCATGTTAAAAAATGCTTTCTCATTATAAACTCCTTTGTAATAACACAGATCGTAATTGTAGGATTCTGTGACAGTTCAGTATTAATTAACTGGCTTCTTTTCCTTAAAGCTTACCATCCCTGCTAAAGCTTGCAAAAAGTTATGCAATATCAATGGAGGACATGCAGAATTTAACCTGTTTTATGAGCCTAATCAGAATAAATTTGTTAAGGAAGCTGCCAGAAATACTGAAGGAGGTGCAGAGTTCATTATTTCCAAGCCAGGTTAACTTAAAACAGTGTTTTAAACAATTTCCTTCTCTTTCAGGCTTCACAAGCACTTTCCAAGTACTGAGTGGTTGCTTCACCACTTTCTCTGCACCAAGGGGGACATCAATGTATCATCTCAACAAACCTCATTTGAATATAAAGCATGTTATTGTATGTGGGCCCAAGGACCTAAAAGGCAGCGTGGAATTCACTTGGCAAGCTGCTTTTTTAAAGAGGTTTAACTGCCAATTTATTTATTTTCCATGTTGTGAACTGAGATTGTAACTGATAAAATCAATCTGCTTTGGAATTTGTACCCAGGTTTGCAAATATCCACAGTACATCATTGGCTATAAGCCCACTTACGAAAAAAAAAGAAAAGAAAAGAAAAGAAAAGAAAAGAAAAGAAAAGAAAAGAAAAGAAAAGAAAAGAAAAGAAAAGAAAAGAAAAGAAAAGAAAAGAAAAGAAAAGAAAAGAAAAGAAAAGAAAAGAAAAGAAAAGAAAAGAAAAGAAAAAAGAAAAGAAAAGGTCTACATTTACATTTTTGTCATTATACTGGATCTGAATGGGATGGAGTTATCTTTCCTCATAGCAGCCCATATAGAGCTGTGCTTTGCATTTGTCGCTGGAGTAGCGGTGATAACACAGCAATGTTTTGGCTATTGCTGAGCAGTGCTTTCAGAGCATCAAGGCTGTCTCTCCAGCCTTCCCCACCAAAGGCCAGTAGGCTGGAGGTGGGCAACAGGTTGGGAGGGGACACAGCTGGGAGACCTGACCCTAACTGATCAAAGGGATATTCCATACCATATGATGACATGCTCAGCAATAAAGGTGGAGAGAAAGGGTGTCAGGGGGCGAGGGATTAAAGCATTTGTCCTCCAAATCAACCACTACACATACTGAGGTCCTCCTTCCCAGGAAGTGGCTGGACATTGCCTATGGATGGGAAGTAGAGAATACATCTCCTCATTTTGCTTTGCTTCTGCGTTCAGCCTTTGCTTTTCTCATTAAACTGCCTTTATCTCAAACCATGCGCTTGCCCATCGTATTTTCTCCCCCGACCTATTGAGGAGTGGGAGCGAAAGAGCAACTTGTGAGGGAGAGGTGCCTGGCAGCCAGCCAAGGCCAAACTACCACAATAATGTTCACTGACTTTTAACCTCCTATGCTTTGGCATGCCAGAACTTTCAGTTCAGTTAGGAAGAACTGGAAGGTCTTTCGTAGTTCATTATTGCATCTGTATGTTTTTCATGCATCATTCACTTTCTTATTCTTATGGTTCAAGTCATCATCTTATAGGAGCTATAAGCTCACACCATTCATTAGGTGCTGCACCAATCTATTAAATGGAAACATCACGTTATCTTTTTGCCAGACCAGTTTGCACATTGACTCTCTTGTATAAAAAGAGTTTTTCATTTCAAAGCTGTGAGTCATAGACACACAGCAGCACTCTAAAAATCAGCATCACAAATAACCAGCCCCAGTGAATAAATCTTGTGGACTGCTTCAGCGGAGAGGTGTTAATTTTGTGACACAGAAGTCCAGAAAATCACACTAACATTCTTAGCTGCCCTGTTCTGTCAATTGTAATGATATTTATCAGTGTTCTGGCAACTCTGTCCAATGTCTCCTTCATATAAAATTAGTCCACTCCCTTTTCCCCTCAGAAATCTTTTAAGAGCATAACTGGACAGAGCAATGAAGCTTACTAAAACTTTCTCTGTTCTGTCTCCCTTTTTGCAGGCATGTGCTCAAGTACTCTGGAAAAGAATTAAACATTTTTCACTAAAAAGACTTCTGAATACAAAAAAGTCCATATTAGAGAACATCAGTCACTTCACAAGCAGGAAACCTTTGAAATGTAGTCTGTATTTCTAAAAGAAATAGCCTGAATTCCAAATTCTTGGCCTTCCTGAAATATGCTGGACTTCCCTCCTCTCATTCACATCCATCCCAAAAAACTCCCATTGCTTTGTCTCACTGGTGAAATTTCATCAGTACAGAAAAAGAACCACTAAAGCCATTATTGTAGGACCAGGAGCAAATATGTAGGAATTATGTATGATTGTGCACTAAAGAACTGTATGAGATTGTTTTTATTATAACCATTATCCTGTCTTTCCCACTCCTCCATTCCTATTTATGTTTCTGATTTGTCCCAATATAAACTCCTAAAATTAGAGACTGTGCTCCTGCAATATCTACAGCACTAATGGATGGCACTAGAACAACAGTGACTACAATGCTTTTGCTCATAATGCTCATCCAGAAGACCTGGCAGCAAACCAAGCTTTACTCATCATAGGTACAAAATTAGTTAAGATAGACATAGGCAAAAAGTAAATTACTTTTATCAATGCATCACTTTTATTGAAGAAAACTGGACACCCAGCTGTCTGAATTGTGTCTGATGACTGTATTTAGTGCTGTTCTTCTTGTTAGCTAGTGCTACACTGTGTATCAGGGCATGTTGATCAATCTATGTATGTCAACTTCCAAGACAAAGGTTTTGCTTTCAGCAGCAAAAGACTCAAGGCTAGATCCTCACCAAATCACCACAAATGCAACCTATGGAAGAGTATAGCCTTTGAATTGCTTGTAGTTCTTCAGGATAAACTGAAACCAGAAATTAAAGTTACTCTTGTTTATATATGCCTTATTTAATCCAATGAGTTAAAGGAAGAAATAACCCGTTCCCATTTTGAGTTTGTATACATTGAGATAACAATGGCTTTTAATAGGAATCAAGCTTTTGTCCTAGTTATGTTCATATAGCATGGCAGATATTTAAATTGTCGATGTGAAATGTTGGTTTGATCTTCAGTATAGTATCACAGGTATTGCTATGCTTCAGACACTTTGAAATTCATTCAAAAACTCAGTGGGTTCATTTATTTAAAAGCTGTGCTTTAAATTGTTTCTGTGTCACAGAAAGCATTTACAACCGTGTTTTCAAAGAGTGCAAGGAGTATTTGAAAGGTAGGCACACCAGCACTGAGGCACATAATTAAGCTTGCTCCTGGAGATTTGCAGCAGTACTGTTTGCAATCCTCGTTGTCACTGAGAAACACATGCCAAGGCCCATGTGAGGCTGAGATTGCTTATTGCTTCTCTCTTTCTCTCGCTCTTTGTGTCCTTTTTTTTTTTTTTTTTAATCACCAGAAAGATTCAAGGGGGGGGCAACAAGTATTTTCTAAGATAGGTAATTGGTTTGGCACAAGGATGTCTGAGTAGGCTGGGACTCTTCAGCTTGGGAAAGAGAAAGCTCATGACAACAAGTGATGGAAGTCTACAATATTACAAGTGCCTTCGAGAGAGTAAAGAGGCATCAGGTTTTCACCCCCTCTCAATAAAAAATCTAGAGCCCATCAAATTAAGATGGTAGGAGCAAGGTTAAAAATAAAGAGAGCTGGTTCTTTGTGCAGCAGATGCTGTAACTATGAAATTCACTGCCCAAAGAAGTCACAAAAACTACAATTTAGTTGAGTTCTCCAGGAAACTGGATGAGTACATGGAAAAGAAACCTTTTATACTGGAAGCCATATCTAACAAGTTTATCTTGTTATTACTGTTCCTGAAACATCTCCAGTGTTGAAGAAAAGGTACAGGGCTGGATGGATCCTTCATCTGACCCCTTTATAACTGTTTTAATGTTTTTATGCTATATATTCTTGGGACTAGACTTTCTAGGAATCAAGACAAAAGCCCCTGTGTCACTCAAATAATTGTCAGAGTCCTTCCAAATGCTTTGGAAGCTGTTCACCAGCTTCAGCCAAGTCTGACAGCAAGGACAATGTTTCTGAAATAGTAATGAAGTACAAGTTTTTTGAAAATCAGTGGCAGGGAGAAGAAACAGATCCAAATTATTCACAGAATCACAGTATGGTTGAGGTGGGAAGGGAACTCTGAAGGTCATCTTGACCAACCACCACTCAAGCAGGGCGACCTAGAGCCAGTTGGCCAGACTCTAGGAAAAGAGGAAAAGACGTAAGCCTTCCTCCATCAGACATCAGAGAAACTACAGACGAGCCACACAAAGAACGTTGCAATAAATTTGCAACGTTGCAATCAGCTCATGGAAGTTAGTTTTTACTACAGAAATTTTAAGCTGAAATATTTTAGGGGACAGAGGTGAGGGGAATTTTACTTTCACAATCTGAATTTTACTTTATCAAGCTGGGTAGTTCTTAATTTTCATATTTATCTTGTTTCCTAGGCATAATTACACTATTAAGATGTTATACATAAACTCCAGCTATAAATGACTCATAGCTCTCAAATATAATATATAATATCAAATTATGAAAGTAATACATACACAATGCATTCATATTGCAGCAGTATCCAAATAATTGCTGTGTTTTGAATACATCTAAAAATACACAGATCTGACCACAAAATCCATTCCCATTCTAGTAGTGCAAAATGGCATGATGAACGTCAAATAATTCTTATTTTCAGCTGCATGTGGAGCTTCCAAACACAGCACATCTGCCTTGGCCCACAAATTCTCCTTTTGCAGAGAAAGCAGAAGCCTTTCTCTCTGCTGCCATGCCCAGGATGTCACTGGTTACCTAATACCTACACAGCTTTCCTTCATATAATTCAGAATTTTACTTCAAAAAGTGCCTTGGGATATTTCAAGTATGAAAATAACAATTTAAATCCCATTTTTATTCTCTGTCATGCCAAGGGGCAAAAGTAATAGCCTTACGCAATGTTGCACCACGTTGCATAGGCTGATGTGATATTACATAACATCAGCTAGGTACTGAAAGAAACAAATGTTTTCAACATACACACAAAAACCCCTAAGTGCAGGGGTCCTTTCAGTGCCCTGAATGAGCACAACAATATAGACGCTGTCAGCGACAAATCTGGCTTTCAGCTGAGCTCATTCAGACATGTAAGACTGGTGCTCCTGTTGTGCTCACTTTGCCCAGGAGTGAAGCAGGAAATGTTCTGCTAAATGTCCCAGCAAAAGCAACTGGATCTTGCATTGCAGAATGATGTTCCTTTTTTCAATCAAAACTTACAATGCTGGTGACTATACATCCTTTGATGATCATTTTTGAATCTTCTATTTCTATTTCAGTCACGAAACCACAGCTGAAATTGAAATTCCACATTTGTCTGCACTCCTGTGGAAAAGTAAAGGATGATCAAGAAGCAAGCTGTAATCTCTAAGAATAAAGGGTCAATACCGGACCATTACCAAGCATCTGCACACGGTTCCTTGTATGTGTTAGCTCACTGTTGATCAAGCAGGACAAGTTAAGATTCAGAGAATGACTTGAAAATACTTAACCAAATTTGATCTATTTCCTTACTCTTTTACACACATTCAGAAATTATTTTATTTTATACCTCAGTAAAAAAAATCTTGTAGTACAATGAAAAGGATTTTCCTTTATTAAATAAAACCACTAATGAGCATAATGTGCTACTTCCATTACTCCAGACACTAAGGTAGTGTCTGCTCAAGGAGCGTACTGCTACTGTACCAGGGAGCCAGCTATGAGCACGGAACTGGTAACATCTATATGAATAAAGATCTACCTGGGAGCAATAAAGGCATGACTCAAGATGGTTTCTAAGAATCAGACTTCGGACACCATTGAGAGAAAAAGACTGAAAACATGAGAGTGCAAAATTTTAAGCCAAAAGTAAGACTGTATTTCAAAGTACATATCCTCCACAAAGTATTTCACTAACCTATTAATGCAGTCATGTTAGAAAAAGATGGTAATATATTTGGCTGATGTTCCTATGGAAGGTTTGCATGCTCACTTAGTGTAGTTGCCAGTTCCCTCTACACTTTATATCTTAACTGCTCAGTTACTGATAAAACATATCTTTACTACACTATGTATTGTACAGTTAATATTCTGGTTTTAATCTTCTTTCAAATATTCATTAATGCTGCCAGCTAACTTCTGATAACTGTATACTTTTCCCACACTTCAATCTTTAGAGCTCTGACTGTAAAAAAAGTCTGGAAAAAAATGAGAAAAATGTCCAAGAATCACATCTCAAGTAATCATTTTGCTGTTAAAATCAGAACGTAAATCTATTTTTACAAAAAAAAAAATACTTAACTATGAGAATATGCTAGATTTTAATGTCCTACCCTGAAGAATGTCATCAATCAATTATAAAACAATATTTTTCAATGTATTGTTTTTTTCAGATGGATGGTAATAAAAAGAAAGTGAAAGTAAACGGACAATACAAGAAAAAGCTACTGATGAACAAGTTATGGAATGTGAAAATACGAAGTAAAGCCATTCTATATCTGTGATTCCTCTTTCTTGGCACACTGATACAACACAGCAAACAAAGCAACAGAGCAGCAATAAATCTTTATGAGCAAAGTTGAAGAAACCACATGAATATTCATCTAATTAGCCAATATAATTTGTATGGCCATTGAATTTCCTGAGTTAACATGTTCAGGTTTCTTCCGTGAGGTCTTGAGGAAGATTTTCACATTACAATTTCAAGGATAATATTTATAGCAATAATGAACAAACATTCTCCTGCAATATTAAGTTGTGGAGGATTACCAGAGAATGAAAGTAAAAGGAAGGCTATTTTAAAGAAACCATGAAAGAAGTGATGAAACCTTCCATAGAGATATTTCTTCTCTTACTCCTTGTGAAACAAATTGCTATTGGTGCATTGCAGGTTTTTAAAGATTTTTCCCTGTCCCTAACCATAAAGAAAGATGTTCTGATGATGACAGTCAAAAGAGCTCCTGAAAAAAGTATGAAAACTTTTCTTTCTCTCAACCTCTTGCAGAAATCACTTCTATTTTGTCTGTATTCTAGAGTATTAATTAATAAACAATAGTGAAATGCAGCTGATTTATGACTTTATTCCCCCCCACCCCAATAGAATTTGCTAATTATTTTAAAAATTTTAGTTAAAAAATTTTGAGGAATACGGGAACTTTAAAACAAAATTCTCAGTTAATCTGAGTTAGACTAATAGAGATTATTTTCTGAGTTAGAGGAAAGTTACACAAGTATACATAATCAAGAGCAACGTTATTGTTAGAAACCTTGTCCACTTACAAACTTCAGTGTTAAGGGACATTATAAGTAAGTGCATTGCAAATAAGTGGTTAAATAAAAACTCAGCTTAAGTTTATCAGAGTTCATATCCTTCAGTGAAGTCAGATGACAATGTCCAGTGGCTGCCACAAATGCTATCTTAGTTAATGGTTTCACTTATAAACCATTAAAAATCTGCTTTTACACTGTTTTATATTTAAGCTAAGCCAAACCAGCAGTGCCAAAACAGAGTGGACCTAAGAGTGAAGGACTCAGTTTGATAGAGGCTTCAAAGTCATCACAATTTGCATGTAAAATAGGACTGCAAATTTTAACTGCTGACGAATAACACCTGTCTCTTTCACATCCCAGTCTGGGAATTCATCTTGAACTCCAAGTCCCAGAGCAGAAAGGAGAAGGGTGATGTACAGACTCAACTAACAGAAAAGCAAAGACATCACTGGTCCTTCCTGCTTCCCAGGGCAAGGCGGCTATACAGTACATAGCTTGTTTCCCAGAGCCTTTCCTTAGGAGGTTCTTTGGGACCTCCTGGCACTTCCAGCCGTTCCTCAGCTAGTCTGATCCAGCACTTTGCTATCATTTTGAAGCAGGAAAAAAAAAAAAAAAGGAAAAGGGGAAGGTATGAGTTACCACAGAGAACAGTTATTAGTTTCATGCAGCTTCATATATTCTTAGTGTCTGCGAATAAATCACACTAACGTCGTCTAAGTTGTCACGATATCACAGTCTAAGCTAGAAAACATGGCTTTTTCTTTCCAAAGAAAAGGAAAATGCTAGATCCTGAGGTGTTTCCAGCATATAGGCAAAAGTTGTCTCACAGGTCACCACCAGTCTGTCACAGAAAAGAGAAAAACAATTTCAGTAATAGTCATGGCTCACTGTGTCCAGAGCCAAAGACCGTATTAAAGTGATTCTGAGCCAGCACAATGCTTTGTCCAAGAAGGAGGCTCTACCTAGTCTTTTTGTTCAGAAAAATATGAAAGAAGCTAAGGCTAGTCTGAGCAGAGGCCATCCTCTGCAGAAAAGGAGGTTATCCTTCATAAATAGCAAAATATTGGAAGCACAAGCCAGAAGAAATATTGTGAAATGATGAGGAAAAGGGTAACACAGGACAGGAGAGAACGAGCCAGGAAACGGCAGATCTGGTTTCACACTAACAGAGGCAACAACATCCTATAAATGAGAGTATGAATGCACTGTGTCCCCTCTTTGCTTTCATGATTATCTTTAGTTATAGGCTGCATGAATTATGCAGGGACCCAGCTAGGCTGTGCAATTATAGTTGCAAAGATAAAAGCCAAGTCAAACAGCTTGCTATCCTTTTTCACTTATTATTTCCATCTCACTCTCTGTTTATTGTAATAAATGTGGTGATAGCTGAATCCTATAGAAAATAGGGCTGAAAAATCCCCGAATAGCACAGCAAGACACGCCCTGATCCAACAAGGCAGTTACTTGCACACAGATAGTCTCACTGAAGCTGGAGCTGCTGCTTGAATGATGATGCTACTTAGTACGAGGGTCTTCATGGGATGTGAGATGTGTCTTTGCAGTGACCAGAGGAAAAATAGTAAATCATACCCGATGCTATCCATATACACACTGTATTATTTTAGTGCACTGTAAATAGCTTGGCCACACACCCTGCTTGCTTACAAAGTGATGTGCATATCACTGAAGACATTGGAGGCGTGCTACACCAAGATGTACTGCTGGCTCCTATACGAGGCAGTGATGAACAGCTTTTATTTCAGTCACATCCCATTTTGTGTCTACTGTAGTGAGAGCTGTTCCACTGCTCTGAATGATAAAGGGACTACCGACACCATATCACAGCAATTAAAGATTTATAGTAGTTTAAATAATTAACACTCCTCCTTTCTACTGAACACAAAAGTCATGCTTAGATGAATACAAAAGCAGCAGTAAGCTCATTCCAGGCAGCTGAAACCAATTTATCTATGATACATCTCAGAAGCCTCACATCCTCTCTCAAAAGAACATTTTTTGTTAGGTCAGGATATATTGGATATAAAGTGATATACTGCATATTTAGTTCTTTTTTTCAAAAGAATGAAGATATCCTCTATTTCAAAACTGCTTGATAAAACCAATCTGGTTTGTTTTTAGGCTCAACAAAGTATTGAGCTGAGCTCTACAAGTACTGGAGACTATAGCAGAACTCTAGTCCTGACACCAGCAATCTTATTGCCAGCTGGAAACCATGATATGAGAAATTTTTTTCTCCCTTTGGAATTTTAGGTTAAAGCATATTAGGGATCACTATTTTTTCCAATCATTTTTCCGCCATAAAAAAAACACAATCATGAGTTCTGAACACAAGCTCTTGAGTAGTACTTATCACAAATGCCGGCTTTAATTTAGAGGTATGCATTTCTATGTCCCTACTGGAAAAAATACTTTTGTCTCTCATTTTCTTTGTATCCTAATGGAATGGCTTTAAATCCCTTTAGATTATACAGTACACTTCCAAAGCACTGTTCCAAAAGCACAAAGTATGTCTGAGTTAAAATATTAAGGTTGCAAAGACCAGTACTCAGAAGGGATGAAGCAATGCCAGAAGTAAGGACAACATGGTAAATTTAATATAGATCCATTGCTCATATGCATTATGGTAATGTCATTAGCTGCTTGGTCACTTGGTCTATTTACAGGCTTTTTCTTTCAGTCACTGCACAAAATGGAGTTGTTCTGGTATTAATGAAATGTGCAAAGACAAAGGTTATTCTCAGTTTCTCTGCCTCAGCTGCTGCAGAAGCTGGAGCAAGAAAGGTGAACAAAGTTGGCCAAATTCAAAATTTCTGTGTCCTAGAGAATATCAATGTTCTCTTTCAGGTGCTTCAAGTTACAATTAAAAAGCAAAAATAATATTTCCTTCAAGATAGAAATTCCAATGAGGTTTTATTCTGTAAAACGAAAAAAGCCAGGTAATTTGTTGCAGAAACACGTTCAGAGCTCGCAAGTTTCTGGTTCCTCGAGCAGCAGACAAAAAGTTTGCCCCAAAGCCTCTCGCACTCCCACTCTGGGAAGACGCCTGCAGCCCCCCTGCGGGCAGGCAGCCTTGTGGGACCGTGCAGCCCCTCGGCCACCACTGCCCCTGCCCCCTTGGGGCTCCCCGCTCCAAGGCCCTCGGGCACCCCGCATGGCCAAGGCCATCAGCAGTCACACCATTTGCTCCCAAGCAAATCCCTTCTTTGGCTTCCCTGGCCAGCTCATTTCTGCCAAAAGGCAACTGCCTGCCCTCCCTGATGCCCCTGGTGTGTTAGGAAAGCCTGAGAAGAGACAAGCAATTTCTCTAGCCTCATCCTCAGGAAAGGCTGGTTTGGGTTGACAGGTCCTCATCTCCAAGACCGTCACTGAAAGGAAGATGTGCTGCCTTCAACAAGTGTGCTCAAGTACTCGAGCTGCAAGGAGGGCTACTGGGACCAGTGGGCAGGCATTCCCTGTGCTTTAGCAGCCTCAGGTCACGCTCTCACCCTGGCTACAAGGCAAGGTTTCATGAGGAAACGTGTCTGTGCTGCCCTGTACTTGACTACAGGCAAGAGGAAAGTTGACTTTGTTTACCTGCATTTCTGTGGGGCCAGAGAGAAGGAAAAAGCCCCATCCCCGGGGCCGAGGGGAGAACATTTGCCCGAGGTGCCAGGAAGGGTGCTGGCAGGCGGGGGTTACGTGGAGGCAGTGCCTGCCCCGGCCTGGCGTTTCTTTCACGGAAGGGGTTGGGTATCCTTGTGTCTGCGCCAGGATTTCTGTGCCAGTATCTGCCTAATGAATAAACCACCGGGCCGTCCTCCTAAACCAGTTTCATTCAATGATCATTTTTTTACAGACAGGCAAACAATATTTTTGTGAAGAGTCCATTTGTAATATGTCTTTTTTTTTTTCCTTTGTCTCCTTCCTTCTTTTTCACAGCGGTACGACCTGACCCTTGGTGGCCGGCAGCCACATGCCTGGCAGCGCCCAGGCGGGCCTTGTGTGCGCTGAACAGGCCTCCGAGTACACAGGAGTCATATTCATTTCTCTTGAGAGTTTCTTAAAGACATTTGATTCTTCTGACGTGAAACTAGTTACTAAATAACAAAGATTCAAAGATTAGTGCCACTGTTTCTCATTAGGCTGCAGCCAGGCGGTGAAGGGGAGGAGGAAGGCAATAATGTGAGCTGCAGAGGACACAAAGCCCACGAGCTGCAGAGGACACAGAGCCTGCAGGTGCTGGTGAAAAGCCTCATTATTCATCAACATTTCAAGCTGAAAAGTTAAACTCAGCAGTTCTCTGTGGCTGATATTGGTTCACTCTGTTGCATCACTGATGACCGCTCAAGGTGTAACACTATCTTCCTGCCATAATGTCACTTAAGCTCGCCAACAGTGATAAAATGCCCAGATGCTAATTTTCTGTAACGTGACTTTATCAGAACTTTACTGATGGAAGAGGACCAGGATTAAATAACTGTTAAGGAGAGGCTTTCCCTGTTTCCCTGAGACAAGAACAGGTGTACCTAGAGAAGAAACTGAGAGACAGCAAGGAAGATTGGGGTGAATCTTGTGTGTGTATACATGTTGCATAATTTCTTGTACTGGGAACAGCAGGAACATTTTCAATCTAAATCACACTCCTAAAGACGACTGGATATCCTGAGCAACAGCTAAAAAATGGTTCAGCTCTGCTTTTTAGAGGGTTCTGCTTTGAATACAGCCTCCTCGGCAGCCTGTCAGTCAGTGGGAGCAAGGGGGTCCCATTCCTAAATGCACACAATGCAAAACATGTGAAACATCTGCAGAGACAGTAGAAGTTTCTCTCATTTTAATTAGTGAATAAAAAAGAAAGAACAAAAAAGCCTCAACAAAGCAAGCGGGTGTATCTTTTTGTTTCCCCGAGACTGAAATGTTCTTCTTTTCTTTTATTCAAGAAACCTCTGGAGCAGTCTGCAGATTCTTTAAAGCTCTTCATTGCATTAAAATACCCTCAGATTATGGCGTGTTCTCAATAATATCCTTCTGCAAAGTGTTCAAATATTCATATAATGAGGAAAAATGTCTATAAGCATGTTTTAGTTATCCGCAGTGGAAGTTCAGAGGTTTTAAATGGTTGTTTTTCAGACACACATTCACTGAATCTCTGCCTTTAAGCACAGCAGATGATCTCAGTACTTCTTGAAAGCATCACAAAAGGCTTTACAAATGTACAGATTCATCACAGAGTTTTCCACTAGAGTCAGAGGATGAACCTTAAGAACATTCAGAAGAACAAAAAACTTGAGGGTTTTGCATTTTACGCTTGTAGAGCACGTATAAAAAAACCAGCTGTGCCAAGGAACCCAGGAAACCCACTCCTGGGGTTTTGCAGAGACCCCTGAATTCAACCTGTGCCATCAGCCTCCCTGCAGAACCCTCTGAATCACCTCTGACCATGCAGAGCCCTGGCAAAGAGCAGGAGCATGTGCACAGCTGATTGCTTTTTACATACCCACTTACATTCATGTCTCTTCAGAAACTTGTTCTCCCACTGTGTACTGCTGCCTCTTCATCCTGTGCTTGGGATGGGGAGGAAGCAGCTTTGAAAGGGTAGAAAACAGGAGCTACAGACTGTGACTAGGACCTCATTGTTCTTGTACACATGCTTCATCTCAGCCACCGTATCCTTTCCAAAATATGAAGGCTTGATAGAAAAATGCATAAGATTGTGATTTGCACCAGAGTTTTTGCTGATTCATTTTGTACCTATCTGAAGCAGGTAGGAGAAAAAGCACCTCACAGAAATTTTAATACATGTTGTAAAACAAAATAAACATGTTGAGAGCTCAGAACACTTTTTTAAAATTCCATCTTCATCTTTCAATACCAACAAGGAAATTTTTTACCGACATAGTATTTTCCTAGCAATTCCTAAATAGAATTAGGGGTATCAGAAATTATGCAAGAAGTCTGTTGGTGATTCTGAGGGTAATCATGGATGTTGAGGATGTCTGAATAACTTGAATAATTTGTGGTTTAGATTTCACATTCTGGCTGCCTATATTGTTAACTTTAGCCAGGCTCTGAATTTTGCCTTCTACATGACGCAGCCAGCAATACCTCCAAGGTGGTCAAATATACTTCCAGAGAAAACTGATTAGGTAAAAAGTAAATAAATAAATAAATAAAGCATTACTCTATAAAGGTATTGTGGCTTCTCTTTGAGAGCTGGATAAAAAAAATTAAAGCAATGGAGATATTTGAATGAAATGGTAACAGCCTGAAATTCTTCCATATGAATTACCACTATCCGTAGTGCCAAGAATTCCCTCAAAGGAGCCATAAGTGCTGATGGCAAGCACTGAGAGATATCTTACTGGTTGGAGGCAGTTTTAAATTGTCATCCATTGGTGGTTAAAGTTCCCATCATACCAGCAGTTTTCTCTGGCTCACTGATCAGGAAAACAGAACTGGCTAGCTTTTCCTCTAATGAAGGATTAGGATTTCATCCTGCAGGCACCAACCATCCTCTTCCTTCACTCCAATTCATTTCATAGGTTCATTAACTTATTAGCACTTAGAGAAGAGATATAGTCAAGCAGCCCTCCTGCCTCACTGTTGTGTTATTTAACCCTTACTGCTGTATGATACTTCTGAGACCTTTGAAATAACAGAAAGGAGAGAAGCTATTCAAAGAGGTTTTCACAGAGGCATACATGATTGACAGCCCCTTCCTGTATAATTTCATGGGTTTTTGGTCTGAGAACACCTTGATCCTGTGATCCCTCTTGGTTCTCAGTTATGAACATGACATTGGTACACCTTTCCTGAGACTTATTTGCCCATCTCTTGTGCCATATTAATTTTTTTGACAGTTTGAAAGATTCTTCAGACATGAAGCTAAGAAAATGTCCCTTCCTTTCGTCACAGTCAAATTATCATCCCAGTTTCAACTATTCCACCTTGTTGTCTCTCTCCTATTTTATACTACATCAGTGAGTCAGAATCTGGCTTTCTACTAAAAGCTGCTATTGGGCCCACAAAAGCACATCCCTCCATGCACCTCAGCATTCCCTGTAAGATCCCCTATCATCTCCTTCTGTCTTGTCTTTTGTTTCAAACCACGTGTGAGCTTCCCCAAACATAGTTCCTTAACTAAAATTAATTGTGAACATGTCTTTATCCTTCAGAATGTACAAGACATTGCCCAGAGTGAATTTCACCCAACTTCAATGCTTTGCTTTGCATGTAGCAAGGCTTACAGAAGAAAAGTGTACACTGTCTCATCTTGACTATGGTGGTGTGCTGAGACCAAAGCAGAGATTTCCTATATTTGAGATGCTTTTATGTTCAAGCTGCTGCTGTTGATACTTGGAGCTGTACCAGTTGCACTGTTTCTAATTTGGAGAACAGCAAGCATAGGGGATTATTGAATGCAGCCACATGGTCTACATTTTCCCTGACACCTTTTCCTGTGTGACCCTAGCCCCCTCCCAAGAGCCAGACTAAGATGCTTCTATTAGATAAGGCAGAAAATTATCTTTCAATTTTAGTAGCCAGCATATTTGTCTTATGTAAAATAGAGACCATACCTTGGATTTGATACAAGAGCAACTAGGTCATTAAATAACCTGGCAACCTACCCAAAGGACACAGAGGCATCTGCATGGGGAAGTTTTTATGTAAAGATTTTATTTCAATAGTGAACAGCTATCATTAGTCCTTTAACATGCACTTTGCATAATCATCAGATAATAATGCTCAGTCTTCTCTCCTATTTCAATTTTTTTTTAACTCTCCTTGCCATCTATTATCCTCTTGGTATATTCCTACATTGCCATGCAACATTATATTGTGTAATCACTAGACAGATTACCCTATTTTGCAAACTGAGTTTCACTGTAAGCTAACAGGCATCTGCTAAATTAAGTTTGCAATAAAGCCATGTCCATCACAGATCACCTTGGCTTTTAACTGTTGATGAACGGGAACTTCACATATTCTTTCCTTTTTTCACCTTTTTCCTGTGCCAAGACACTTAGAATAGCAACATTCAAATGTATTATAGCATTGGAATATCCTGGCCTCCACTTTATTATTTTAATCATTATTGCGCTTTGATTTTTTGGCTGTGTTTTATTCTCTGTAGCATGAGATTCTAGTAGGTTCTTGTGATGAGAGGTCAAACTAAATAAAAATGGCTCTGCTGGTTCTGTCAACTAAATTCAAACATTACTGTGAAGCTTTATAGTAATAATACCTTTCGTGCTACTATATTCTGTAAGCAATTCCAGTGGAATCTCTGTTCTGAGTGGTTTATTATAGCTCAACCATAAAAATGTGCTTTGGGCTGAAAGTGGATTTATAAGATTTCTGCCCAGGAGCATATGCTTTGTAAAATTTAATTTAAATCAGCTTAGCCTTTTTTTAATTTTTTTATTTTTTTTAAAGACTGAAGAATAAAAACAAAAATAGATTATTGTTTTTATTCTTAGTACTCACTTTTATTTCTATAACAAGTAGGCATTATTCTTGCCCTTCATGCATATATGTAATCCATCAACTTTGGGGAAGACACGGGGAGGACCATGACAGCAAAACTAGTCTTTCATCTTTTAAATGGAAAGTGGAGGCTGTCT
Source organism: Aramus guarauna (assembly GCA_013400195.1). Lineage (NCBI taxonomy): Eukaryota > Metazoa > Chordata > Aves > Gruiformes > Aramidae > Aramus > Aramus guarauna. The sequence continues at coordinate 369,062 of VXBL01004964.1, forward strand.
GGCCAACTATTTGGAATAGGATTTTCTACTGGATAAAGGGAAAAATAGAATCAGGTTGATTATTATTATTATTATTATTATTATTATTATTATTATTATTATTATTGTTTTTATTGGAAAAAAGAGGCTCTAGTGCACGTAAACTACTTTTCACAAGAGGTAACAACAGAGAGTTCTATCAAATGGCAATAGGAAAAATCTCATTCAGTTTGGTATAACTCAGTTTACATACCCACTATTACTCTTGGGTTTCCTGAATGCAACTTTTTTTTCTGTTCTGACAGTTTGTGCAGAATTTGAGGGATTTCCCCCCTCCTCCCCCCCCAGTTTTCCATTATTTCCAAACATCTGGACATCATCCATCTTGCTGAGAATTCCCAGACAGAAATATGTCAACTGTCTCACACATTACTGCTGGGCTAACAACCTGCACTAATTCCTCCTGCTGTCTTTAGGTGTATTTATAATTTGGTATGGTGTTATGTGTCATGGTAACATTTACATAAAGGATAGAAAAGCTGCACCTTCTGGAATAACAGGTTCTGGAGTGATGAAACAAATACCTAGTAAGTCTGGTATTAACTGAAAGTTTTATCACAGAAAAGCTTTTCTGAACCACATAACATTTGTTATTTATAATTCTTGAGGAATGGGGAGAAGGGATGAATGCACATCTGAGAAACTATGTTGATTTTGTTCAAAGAGACAAACTTTCATTTCAATTTGGCATAAAATATCATGGTTTTGTTTTGAATAGATTTAGTGTGAGTTTTTTAACTTTGTTTTACTTGAGTGAGATTTTCCTGACCAATATCTCCCCTTTCACACCCAGTCTTATCAAACAGCAGCATTGACTTAAAGAATAATAGTCTATCAAACATATCACAGTTCCTTTAACAATATTCAATCACATGCCAGGGGGCATTGCTTATGAAGAACTACAGCCCCAGCTGCATTAAATCTTCAAATTTTGTTCACCTGAAGGCCACCTTGATAACTTGCCAGAGGTCATGTAGACATTGAGCACAACAGATTGAATTGAGCAGCTCATCAGACAGGGCTGCACCATTTCATCTGAGTTACCAAACTGTTCACCAAGTAACAAGGAGTTTGGAAATGTAGGAGTGATATTTCTCGTGGAAACTAGGAAAAAAATGATGGCAGTGTACGGGACATACACAGTGTAATTCAGGGGCTCCATCAGTTCAGAGGGAACATGTTTTTCACTAACTTCTGTTTCAACATAGTTGAAAATGAAGCACTTTCAAATGTCTTCTTGAGAGAGTACTTATGTTCCCTATGTTCTGGGCACTCTACTTACAAACATTTGTAGAGGCCTTGCCTTGCCTTGC
>VXBL01004964.1:370450-382730 GCA_013400195.1 Aramus guarauna
CTTCCCTTCCCTTCCCTTCCCTTCCCTTCCCTTCCCCATAACAACATTTTAGCTGTTGATCAGCAACTTCCAGGGAAAACAAGATGAGTTATAATAAACCAGGTGGATAACAATATAGACAGAAAACAGGATTAATTTAAAAGCAACTTGGGAATGAGGATAAGTAAAGAAATTATGTCAAAACTGTCTAATGAGTTTCAGGAATAGCAAGGTAAGAATATCTGAAAAAGCTATTTTAATTTACAATGGATTGTTACAGTCAGCATCATATACCCATATATATAGAAATACACAGATGTGCACACACATATACATATATATGAATAGTCTTGATGCTATTTTAATCTTAAATTAATCTCAGATTTTAATACTGCCAGGTGTTCAAGATGGTTAATCAGTATACTGTGTGCAGCTGATACATATCCGGGGATAGGAAGGAAGGAACCTGAAGGCACCTGCCTTACTACAAGATGCTCACAGGCCATGCTTGATGTATGAGGCAGTACAACAATTCGCTGGCAAGATGGAAATAGCTAGCCAAGGTGACTTGGACATTCAACAGTAGTAGTCAGTGAACAGGAGTCAATGCTGTATCTCAGAGATTCTACAGCTAGAACCAAACATGCATCTTCTATGTATATAGTGCATTTTATAGTAGAATAGGCAACCTCATTCATGACTTAATTTATATCAGATGGATCAAAAGTTAACATGTACTTCTTCCATGTGGCCCAGACTGCTTTCTAAGGTATAGCCTTTCAGTCCATCCACACAGCTAAAGTCTTCCACTAAGTTCTCACATCTCCGTAGTTCTCATGTTCCACATCCCAGTAGCATCCTTAGCTCTGCCATGGATTGGTAAGTCTTGTTCCACTCATTTCTATTCATATAGCTTGTTCCTCTATGGGCTGTGTTCATCTGAGGTACATTTCACACTTCTTCCTTTTCCCTAACATATGAAATAGAGACAGGTTCTTTTTACTTTCATAGCTCTTCATAGACCATCGGGCCTCTTCTCAGCAGCATCAAGTGATATGAAAAGAGGCAATGGAAACACACTGACATACAAGAACATTCATGCACACATTAGAAAACACTTTCTTATTGTGAGGGTGGTTGAATGCAGGAACAGGTTATCCAAGAGAGGTTGCAGAGTCTGCATCCCTGGACATATTCAAAACCCAACTAGACACGGTCCTGGGAAAACTACTCTCACTGACCCTACTTGAACAGTAGAGTTAGACTAGATGATCTCAAGAGGTCCCTTCCCACCTCAGTGATTCTGTGTTTCAGTGATCTTATCTACCATCTCTCATTCATTACTGACTTGATGACCCTTCCTTCCAAACAACATTGCTAACAGCTTACACCACCTCGGAGTTACATTTCCAAACTTGTCCCTATGTCTAGGAAAATGTTCCTACAAACTTCTGCAAAGCTCCCCTCCTCAAGACTCTCCTGAATACTCTTTGTTGGAGACTGTAAAGCCTATAAAATATCTTGTCAAGATGTAGATAATAGCTGTGTCTACTTGTTGCTCTGACTGTACCTCTATGCCTGTTCCTCCCTTTGTAGTTCAGGTTGTAAAATTCCTGAAACACTTTCCACCACAGTTTGTTTACCTAAGTAGTAGTACTAGATACTCAATGAATAGAAAAGGAAGTGGATACCCCCAAAATAGTCACAGTATGTTCCAGGTTTGGTCAAAATTAAAACACAGGCCTTAACTACTATTTTCAGTGTTAAGAAATTGTTTTGCTTGTAGAAATACACAGAAACTGTAAAGCATCTGGAATCTAAGGTATTTCTTTGTTTGCTGTACTATACATTTAAGTTTCATCAATTCCATGGAATTTAGCCTGAACTTGATTGGTCACTATGGTGACTAACTGTAATGAATAAAGTGACAAAGGTGCCTCAGACTTCATTTACTTGGGAATAAGAAACAACCAGAAACAGACACCTCCACTTTTCACAGACAGGTCATTCAGTCAGCCACGTATGTAGGCTATTAATACATAGATGGGTTTTGAATCACTTGCCTTCACCTGTATGAATAGGTCTGTTTCTCCCCTTCTTTAATGGTGATGTACTGAGTGCAATAAGACTGTCAGATAAAGTTCCGAAGCAGTTCCCATCAGGGGCTGGAGGGGCACTACATCGTAAACAGACACATTTCCTCCAACTTACCCTACGCACTGCAGTGTGAGCCTGCCACCTGAGCAGGAGAAGTTGCTTTCCCATGTGTTTCTGGCTCTCACTGGTAGCAGAGATGCTGTTGTGCTGCCTGTAACTATAATTATGCATCCTGCTGTCCCTTTCTTTGATGCAACAGGGTAGGAGGGAAGACCTTAAACAGGACTGCAGTTGTGGGTGGCCAATTATCTAGCAGGATGATTGGGAAAGATTCTTTTGCTGTTTACACTTCATTACCAACTGTGCAGAAAGAAGTTAACACTTGGCCCCTCTTCTTTCCCTTTTTATACCTGTATAAACAGCAAAAAGGATGCTACAAGCAGCAGAATAAATTTGTAATCTCTGTGATGAGAGTGGTCTACTCAGTCCTGATGCACCAAAACCAGTGATGTTTTGAGCTCATCTCATACTGATCTCTGTTCAAATAAGGCAGCAGCTGGAACAGCCAGATTGGCTTGGAAATTCATGAGCAGGAGTGCAGAAGATTTTGCTTACTTTTGGCTAGGTATCAGACTGATATGACAGGCAGTATGAGGTTTTGCACTGTTTCATTGCATCTGCTTGTATATAAATACACGTATGTGTATGTTCTGGTTTCGGCAGGCATAGAGTTAATTTTCTTCCAAGCAGCTGGTGCAGTGCTGTGTTTGGGATTTAGGATGAGAATAATGTTGATAACACACTGATGTTTTTAGTTGTTGCCAAGCTGTCAAGGATTTTTCAGCTTCTCATAGTGCCCTGCCAATGAGAAGGCGAGGCTGCCCAAGAAGCTGGGAGGGGACACAGCTGGGACAGCTGACCCAGACAGATGAAAAGGATATTCCATACCATATGAGGTCATGCTCTATATATAACTGGGGGGTTGGCTGGGAGGCGGAATGGCTCAGGAACTAGCTGAGCATCAGCTTCGGGTGGTGAGAAATTGTGCTGTGCATCACTTGTTTTATATATTCTATGATGATGATGATGATGATGATGATGATGATCTTCCTTTTATGTCCTAGTAAACTGTTTTTATCTCAACCCATGAGTTTTACTTTTTTTTTCCTTTTTGATTCTCTCCCCCATCCCACTGGGGGAGGAGTGGAATGATCGAACGGCTGCGTGGTTGTTTTGGGTTAAACCATGACAGTGTATTAATGTGGTATAAATTCACTGTGTTTACAAAAATATGACCTTTACATCACCATAATTAACTTCCCCGACTATGTTGGTCTCTTTTCAATGCTCAAAACCCAAAGTCCTTAGTAACAGTACACTGGCACAATTCTGCCGTGTGGACAGAAAGAAAAGCCAAACCATCCTCTTTCCTAGTACATTACACCCATATTCCCTAGAAATGCCTCCTTGCCTAAGACGTAGAAAATGCTTATTTCCTCCTGCCAGCCCAGTTTCCTTTGTTTGGGAGTGGAGAGTCACAACTTGGCCAAGTCAAAGTAGCAGAAGCTTTGGCATAGGCAGAGCAAGTTCTGAGACTTGCAAACAGATTGTAAGTCATATGATTTTGAAATATAATCTATGGATTGTGAAATATGTAATAAATCTAGTGCCCAGAGGTGTAGTTTGAGAAATAAAACATCTTGAGCTCCTTGCCAGATTGGGTGACATAACCCAGAGCAGAGTTATAGGCACTAAGCAGCTCATCTGAATGTAGTTTGTGGCAGTGCCTTCCCCTAAGAACCACAACCATGCAGCACTGGCTTTATCTGCACTTCAATGCACATCAATGGTCCAGATTTTGTCCCAGCGAGCCCCTGACTGCTGTTTTAGCATCCTGATAAACTGGTATCTGAGATTTTCAGCCGGGAGGCAGTAGCACCAGCTCTGCTTTTGAGGAATTAGGTGTCATCTCTGAGCTGAGACTGACACCTGAATGTGTCATGGTCCTTTTCTCCTTTATTCCAGTGTGCAGCCCGGCTACTGGTCTAAAACCACAGATTAAACAGTGTTTAAACTCTGTGTTTGATTTAGCCTTGGTTCAGAGTACTTGATTTCACCTAGGGCTAAAGGGGTTGGCAAAACACCTCTCTCATATGGCCTGGAGTATCTCCCAAGTGACGTTTAAATGATTTGCATTTTTCTCTAAGGCCCCAAGTAAATGTACAGCATTACAACACATATACTTTGGCAGTAAGCAATTATTCATGATACAACAAGAAAAATGCAAAAGCTATGTCCCTATAAATTCTTAAATGAGCTGGTTTGACTTTCTGATCTCAAAGTATTTTCATTGTTTGATCTGTCATAAATATTTCTCTTAGCTCTTTAAATAGCATTGGCTTATTGATGTATGTGGGAAGACAACTTACTGCAGCGGTAGAACAAATTAAATTTTCTTTTAAACATGAGCTACTAAGTGCTGCAAAAGAGAATGAGTGCTTCAATGCAAGATCCAGACCCAAAAGTCTCAGCACTAACTAGTTGCACAACGCTGAAGGATAAAAGTTAATGTGACAAACCGAACAAGATTCCTGTTGAGACTTGCTCACTGGAGACTTACTTTCCTTCACCACTAGGATCATTATTTTTATTTACTTCTAACCCCCAAAAAAATTGTGCTGGGCGCCTACCTTTTTTCCCAGTGGCATAGTGAAAGCCAGATAATATCAATGGCATGAATAACTACACAATCTACCCTGATTTCTAAAATACTCAGCTACCATTCAACATTAGCTGAATAGGTCTTATCAAAATGGACCTAACATCTTCCTACACTTTTCATTATATTGATTTCTAAACTTTATGTAACTTTTTACAGGGACTGCAGGGAAGAGAGAAAAAATTGAATGTTCAAAATGCATTGAAACCATGCTTTGCCTTGATTAAATACATATCAGTGTCAACCAGCAACCCTATGATAATAAGCTACCTAGCAGTGATAAACAAGTACCACGGGAGAAAAATCATTAAAAAAAGGACTGAGATCTCATTTTCTGATTTATACTGCAGGATTTTTTTTTAAAAATACTGCTTTTTAATCATGTCTACACTGATTATTATTTATGTTGTAACTAGAGAATTGGGCAGCAAGATCATGTGCTCCCTAGGCCTGCTTCTGTCCTGCTGGAGCTTTTCCACACCACAGCCTGGCTGAAACCTTGAGACTTTGTTCACATCCAGCATCCTCAACTCCAGACAGCCCCAGAGGTCACTGCACCCTCTCCGGAGCCAACAGAGCAGTTCCCAGTGTGACAGTGTCCTCTCCCAGCTCCCTGCTGGCCATCACCCCTGGCAGACACCTTGGTGTCAGCAACCGCGGACTTGCCAGGTGTCCTCACCCACTTGAAGATGAGATTTGCCCATTGCCCCTCTATTTAAGCCAGAGGTGAGGAGTGTCACTAAGCTGCTAACCTGTCCTGGGTACTAAGGACCTCAATGTGGCTTATATTACATTAAAGTGCTCTGTAGTCACTGCAGCTGCCTCTCCAGTATCACTGCCCTACATCCATGCTGCCTGCAGCCAGCATAGATTCCTCTCTCTGCTCCCTCTCTGCCTTACAGCCCTGGATGTTTGACCAGGTGTATTAAAAATGAGATTTCCTTCCTGCGAATCATGGCACAATGAACAGACACTTGCATTTGCTGTGCTATAACAAACTCATCTTAAAGGAAGAGTGAAACTGAGATTCTGACACCTTTATAGTTATATAAAATACATAACAAAATTTTCTTTTAGGTCTCTAAGTTGTACATTGAGGTCAGTAGGAAACACATCACACTGTGAGCAAGGGTGATACAATGCCCTTAAAGCCAGTTTTCAGAACTCATATGTTTCTACTCTCAAAGCCTGGTGGGCTGTGCAGAAAAATAAACTCTCTTATACCATCTACCACCAGACATGCATATAGTCCACATTGCTCTGCTGTCCTTTAGCAGCCCATGAAAATCCAGGCAATGATTCCTCTTCACTCTTCCTAAATAAATGCCTGTTCTGCTCTGAGTGCCAGAGCTCCTCGACCTCTGCAGACTAGGGGGAAAGAAAGGACTGTGGGTCATACCTGACCTTTCATTAAAAAAAAATAGCCTCAAGTGAGAAAACTCTTTGCTCCCTCTGTGTTTTGGTCCACAGTGGTATTAGCAGGTGGGACTTCACTCACATTTGAATCCATCTGATAAGCTTACTTATTAACCCTGCTGATTTATGTTAACACTCAGCCATGGTGACAAGTACTCTTTGCACTTACTGCACACTGGCACTTTGTCTTTCTGCCTGCAAGGAATTCAAGTAGAGATTAGTGACGTTAATGAGGAAGAATAAGAGGGTTGATGTAAGCAAAGCTTGAGATATTGGCAGGTATCAAATAAGTCTGCAAAGGCAGCAAGCAGAAAATACTGATTGACACTCAACACAGCTTGCGCTTTCATCAAAATACAATGCTTGACTACCCAGTTCTGTCCAGTTTTGCACATATTCTTTAAACCATTGTTATGCTTTTTGTGTGTGTGTGTAAGGAATTCCATTTTTATTGATTTTGTTACAGATATTGGGATATTTTTCCCTTGTTTGTTCCAGCACAGAAGTTATAAAATTCAAGCCCAGAAACCACTGTCAAATAGTAAGTCTCATAATTCAGATACTAATGCCCGCTCTGAGATCCACAGGGCCTACTTTTCTCTAAAGCAGAGAAGATGCAGTTATCATTACTGCTCAGAAGACAGTTTAATCTGTCTGTATGCTGTACAGGATTTTCTTACTGAAAACAGAGATGCCTACCTGAAATAGAGAAATATAAATTAGCCAAACTACAGACATGGCTAAACAAATCATCGACCACAATTCCTTTGCCTGTTTGCTACTCCAAAACACCAACTTGTGCATATGTTCTTGCCCAACAGCAGCTGAGTGCTACCTGTCTCCTAAGTGAATAAACTATTTCATACCTATGGCACGTGTTTCTACCAGGGCAATTAGTGCAAGGTAGTCACAGTGCTATGAAGTCACACCCAAACTGAGACATGCTTTGGCTGCGAAACTAGGCAACATCAAAAGCAAAGCACACACCGCATGTTCTGTTCTTGGAGAGGACAGGACTGGGCTATGGCAAAATAGTAAGTTCAATGGACAGGGTAAGCCTGAGGTGTCAGGCAATGCAGGGGACAGGAGGAGGCAAACAGTGCCAGAGGTGCAATGTGAGGGAGGCAAAGATCTGCAGGAGATTCCTAGGCTGGTGGTCCTGAAAAGTATGTAAAGAAAAAGGCAGAAACTTCAAGTCCTGCCCTTAAAAAAAAAATTGGGAGCCTCTGTCTTTGTTCACACTGACCTTGCTGTTACTCAACCATATAACTGTATCTTCAGACAAAAGGTCAAAAGCTAGGTGAAGCGTCAACTCTTGTCAGACTGTCCTGTCATGGGTCACATAGGGAGCAGCCACTGATCCATTTTCCTGCACCGGGTTGATCAAATCCATGATTCCTAAAGTATTTCTGATTAACATTTTCCGCAGAGCCAGCCTTGGCTGTGCAGCAAGGTAGCTCGCTCCAAAGAGCATGCTGTTGCTAGAGCTAACGTTTACTTAGCTGCAGATGGATGCTGGTGACGTTAATAGAGACGGATAGGAGGGGAGATGGAAGCCAAGCCTAAGATATTGGCAGAGATTAGACATGCATACAAACGTAGCAAACAGAAAAAATCAATTGGCACTTAGCATACGATTGTACTTCCAAGCAAGAGCGCTCAGCTGACTCAGGAGGCTGTATTTTTCCTCTCACAATTTCACAAAGTTATTTCAGCAATTTTACCCTGTTGCCTCTTTCCCCTCTGGCAAATAAGAATAATCACCTTCTTCATAATAACGCTTTCCCAAGGCAGATAAGTGGTCATGGCCCTTCAATCTTTTGTTCAATTAGTTTCCCCCACTTTTGTCTCATACAGTTAGTTTTATTTGCCAATGATTTTGCTGATCTCCTCTGAGCTCCCTGGTGGTTGTTCAGTTTATAAGAGAAATGTCCATGCTGATGCCAGTAATCTCATCCAGATCGTTCTCAGACAGTATAGGACGGACTGACTAGACTACAACATGCAGCTCCTGCTGCGGTGACACATACCCTGGTGAATGGTGTGGTAACAGCATGCTGGTAACTCACTCAAACAGCACATGCTGTAAACACCATGCCGACCTCTCTCCCTCAACAGCAATGCTCATATTTCCTAGCCCTGTGGAACACCATCCCTTTGGAGTCGATGAGGCAGAAGGGACAAAGACCTTATAGGATTTCTGACCAATCATCGAAGTGTGACTGGCAAAGGGATAGGATTCAGGGAGTGAGTGATAGGACAAAAAGGCAAGGTGGGACTAGCAAATATTGACTGCCCAAGAAACTAGCAGCATAGCAAAAAAGGATACCTTATGCTCAGCCTTCTTTGCCTCAAAATGTTGGCATTAAAGACGAATTTTAAAACATTAGAGCTGAAAAACTAGGGAAACATTTTCCAATTTATGTAGATTAGAAGACAGATGTGAGAGTAGAAAAAGCTAAGGAGTAGTAGATCTCATATGAGTCCTTCCTGACATCTGCAAAAACTCTCCAGGGTTCTGTAGTTTATGGAAGTTCTGCCCCACTAGAGTGAATCACGGAAACCTTTGGGCAGGTAGCCTTCACATGATGGATTAATACTTGGTGGGTTCTCTGTAGAGAACAGCATCCTTCTTGCAAGCCTGTGTATTCAGGCACTCCTTTCTCTAGATCCTATACTCTTGTAACAATGGGATGCTTGGAGGAGTCCGTCTGTAGTAAAGAGAACAGAAACAATGTGTTTCAGTAGCCTTCTCTTTGCTGCTATTCAGAGGATGGCTGACATAGGAGGTTGCTCATTGCCTTCTGACTCCTTGGGGTAGTTTACTGAATGTAATTTTTAGCTCTTTGTGCAAGGAACCTCATCCTAAAAGAATATACACTCAGATCCTGTAATGTATGAGAATTTAGTTTATATTGTGAGGGCAATATTTTTCACTGAAAGACCATCAGAGAAAAGCTGAGCATGTCTGCTATTGGCAGTCCAGGTCACACTGCCCTCAGACAGCTGCAAATACAGCAGCAGAAACAGGGCTGGATTTTTGGAGGGAGAGGCAAGGTCACAGGGCTGCAGCTTGCCAGTTAGTACAAATCACTGAGTGGGTGTGTCTGTGTGCTCCTGACACAACCACAGTGACTTTCAGATTGGGACTGCAGTAGACCCTGGTGAAATGTAAACTAAATTCTTTCCTGACAAAAGCAACCTGGAGTAACAAAGGTATGCAAGAGTCAATATATATATTTAAACAACAACAACAACAAAATGTCTAAGTCATACCAATGCTACAGAAGACACTATAGACAGTTCAGAAAAGCTGAAGTGAAAGCAGGCTTCCACCAGGGTCATAGACCAGCCTCACTTTTCCGCAGATGCAGCAGTCTGGACCAGTGTTAAATTAACTTCTAATTTCGTGGCCTCTGCCTAAGCCTCTCATTTATTAAAATATCAGATAAGAGCTGCTGGGGTTAACTTCCTTATGGTTTTTTGAAGAAAATTAAAGAATCTTTCATATAACTTTGCATCCAGAAAAGACTCTCATTTTCCATCATCTGAGCTGAGAAGTGAAGAGAGGTGAAACATGGTAAAGGAAAAAGAAGCTGGGATTCTCAATAAGAGGATGAAAAGTAATAATCGGGGCGGGGGGGGGAGGGGGGGCAGGGAGCAAATGGTCGAAAGGTAGAAGAGACCTAAAGAGAGAACGTCCTGTGCTGCAACACAGGAGGAACAGCACCTTGCTTACGTTGTAAGGCCATGTCAACATGAACTCCAGTGTCACTGAAGTCAGTGTCTATCTCCTCATCCATAAATACGGAACATATGAGGTCAAGAGCAAGCAACAGGCATTGCATGACTGCTTTACAGAAGAAGGATGTAGACTGAAGAGCAACTCATAAGAGAAATGAAGAAACTCTTGAACTGTCTTCTCGCTGACTTTGGGAATTCAAGGACCCTTATCCTATGGTCAGCTGCAGCAATGGGGTATCTGTGGCCTGGCATGTAGGAATCTTTCCAACATGGGGAAAATAGAGTGTATTAACAATCCATATGAATGAAACAATATTCCAAAGTAAATTATTTTGATTTTCACAAGTCCCCTTCTATGTTCATGCTACCAGTAGCAGTCAGGACCAAACTTTATTTTGTTTCTTGCCATTTGTAACTGCAGTAGAAATATCTGAAGACTTGAGCAACACTATCTCATAGTTTGTTCAGACCTAGAGTAGGACCTCACTATTGTGGCTATAGGGGATGTATAACAGGCCTTTTAGTAACAGCCATTGAGTACACACTCCCATGTCAAAAAAAAGTCATATAGCTGCAAAGTCATCCCAGTTATGTGAAGACTATACTCCTACCCCCATTATCAGCAGAGCCAAAAATCTAAGTGTACAATATACTGAGCAGAAGATGGAAAACATATTTATCCCTGTAGCGGTACAAAGGATCTGGACTAGGAGATCCTGTAAACATTAAAGGCAGACAACTAACCTTGGGATATACTTTAAAAAGACAGTGTAAAGCTGATAGGCCCTGATTACCAAAACCAAAAGAAACAAACAGAGTGAAACTTCACTAAAAAAATAAATACTTGGATCTCCATTGTACCGCTGAATACTACTTTAAGTATCAATTCTTTGCAGTCAAGCTACAGAATTTTTTTAGATTTCTCAAAGGATTTGGATGCTCTATTGTGGACAGTCTGTGATCTGGCTTCACTTCCCACAAATCAGTATCAAATGCAGAGAAGCAACCTGCTACACAGGCATTTTGCAGACTAAAATAGTGCAGAGCCTAATCAGGAATCTCGTGGCAGGAAACAGGCCTTCCTACAACAGGAAACATAGGAAAGACTACTGGAGACAGCCGTCCAAAAGCAGCCACTTTGCCAAAAAAGACAAAATGGCTGTACACTGGCAACTCCTGCAGCAGGAAATTGCTGAATTAAGCACTCAATCTACAGAGCAATTTAGTATGTCATCTGCTTCCTGGCAACAGATATTTGGAATCACTTTTATATTGCGTTTCAGCTCTATCTCACAATCAAGTTGAAGACAGTGTTCTCTCCAGAAAGCAAAGAGGTCAAGGTCAGAGGCTTCTCTGAATCCTACCCAGAATAAATATTTTTAACCCTTTTCCTTTCTCCATTTTCATCATTTTATCATTTCTAATTTAGGGGCCTGACGTTCCTGCTTCTACTCTGATTTGGGGCCAGGGCAGACTGAGTCACTGATACAATGCCTGCCAAAGTTAACTGTGGCCTCCATGGGACTGTACAACAGAGTCTGATAGAAGGTAAATATCCCATGCCACAGTGAAACAGCGAAAAGGATGCCAATGGATTCTCTCTGTGATTTGTTTGATGGAGGGCCAGGAAACTTTTCAGGAAGTTTCTCCTAAACATATATAAAAAGAAGAGAGAGGGAAAGAAAATGAGAGAAAGAGAGAAAGACAGAGAGAGGGAAAGAGGGAAAGAGGCAAGGAAGGAAGGAAGGAAGGAAGGAAGGAAGGAAGAAAGAAAGAAAGAAAGAAAGAAAGAAAGAAAGAAAGAAAGAAAGAAAGAAAGAAAGAAAGAAAGAAAGAAAGAAAGAAAGAAAGAAAGAAAGAGGTCACCTGGTCCAACCTCCTTGCTTAAGCATCTGGAGCCAGTTACACTGTGTCAAGAGAGCTTCTGAGTATCTTCAAGGATGGGCACTCCACAACCTATCTGGCCAACATATGCCAGTGCTCAGTCGTCTGCACAGTGAAAAGTGTTTCCTGATGTTCAGATGGCACCTCCTGTATTCTAGTGTTCACTCTATTTGTGTTCATTGCCTCTTGTCCTGTCCTAGGCATCACTGAAAAGAGCCAGGCTCCATCCTCTTTAACAGTCCTTTCAAGTATATATATGCATTGATAAGATCACCTTGAGCCTGCTCTTCCCCAGGCTGAACAGTCCTAGCTCTCTCAGCCTTTCCCAATAGGAGAGATGCTCCCATCCCTTAAGCATCTTTGTGGCTCTTCGCTGGACTCTCTCCGGTATGTCAATGTTTTTCCTGTACTGAGGAGCCCAGAACTGGACCCAGCACTCTA
>VXBL01004964.1:383873-420544 GCA_013400195.1 Aramus guarauna
GGGTTTCCTTTCTCCAGACCTTTCTGTCCTACCTCCAGGATCTGGGATTCCTGAGGACCAGCCTTAGCAGCAAAGACTGAAGCAAAGAAGACATTTACTAACTCCTCTTTCTCTGTATCCTCCATCACCAGGGCACCCACCTCATTCAGCACATTTTCCCTAGTCTTCCTTTTGCTGCTGATGTACTTGGAAAAGCCTTTGTTGTCCTTGACATCTCTTGCCAGATTTAATTCTAAGTGGGCCTTAGCCTTCCTTGTTGCATCTCTACATACTCTGACTGCTTTCCTATATACCTCCCAAGTAGCCAGTCCCTTTTTCCACATTCTGTAAACTTCTTTCTTCCCTTTGAGTTCTTCCAGGAGCTACTTGATCATCCATGCAGGTCTCCTGCCTCCTTTGCTTGAGTAGAGGGGAAGAATCACCTCCCTCCACCTGCTAGCAAGACTTCTCCTTATGCAGCCCAGGATACCATTAGCCTTATTTCTGCAAGTTTTGGCTTTGGCTTTTGAAAATAGGCAACAGACTGTGGATAAAAAAATAATGCAGATGAGAGAAAAAACAGACAACAGATAATCACAATGACAGAATACAATTTTCTGCTGTCACATAGCAACATATATACATGCATGCCATATGAAAAAAACAAACAAACAAACAAACAAAAAAAAAACCAAAAAAAACCAACCAAACCAAAAACCACCAAACATGTCATTGATCAAAGGAGAAAGAAGGATACAACCAATTAATCGTGAATATTTTTAGTGCAGTTATATAAAGTAACTGAGTTTGTATAAAGTGATTGATATCAGTTAGATTTGCTGGAGTCAGTGATGTCCCTCTACTCTTGGTCACCCCAGGAAATCCCTCAGTTCAGGAGATTTGAAAGTTGTAAAGTGCCACCAGCTAGAGACTTTAAGAGACCTTTCACTTTTGGTGAGTCAGGAGGCAGGAAATCTATCTCAAAATGAGGCTAACATCAGTAATAATCACCTCAATTCAGCTTCAACAGTTTTGATCAGAACCAGTCAATTTCTTATTTTATCCTAATCATAGAATCATAGAATCATTTAGGTTGGAAAAGACTTTAAGTTCATTGATTCCAACAGTTAACCTAGCACTGCCAAGTCCACCATTAAACCATGTCCCTAAGCACCACATCTACTCATATTTTAAATACNAGAATGCTATGGGAAACAGTGACAAAGGCTTTACTAAAGTCCAGGTAAACAACATCCACAGCCTTTCCCTCATCCACTAAGTGGCTCACCTTGTCATAGAAGGAGATTCAGGTTAGTCAAGCAAGATGTGCCTTTCATAAACCCATGCTGACTGGGCCTGATCACCTGGTTGTCCTGTATGTGTTGCATGATGGCACTGAAGATGATCTGCTCCGTCACCTTCCCCAGCACCAAAATTAGACTAACAGGCCTGTAGTTCCCCAGATGTTTCAAGATCCATTATAAGATCATTTTTTAATGAGAAAAGAGACTGGCTAGCAACATTATATTTACAGCAATCAATGGAAAATAGGTTTCTGAGGAAAACTCACTCTTACAAAATGAGACATGCCAAGTTTATAAGATGCATGAGCCAATTTGATCATGAACACTTCACACTTTGGTAGAAAGAAATGGCAAGAAAATTTTGAACTATCGTTTTGTTAACAAGTAGAATAAAATTTGCACCAAAACTTCATCAAACAGTCTGACAGTCCCTAAATTATGGGTTTGCTTCCATTTTTTGTTTTTTTACATCACATTCATTGGTTTATTATTTGTCAGGTTTGTAAATGTTTCATGTGACAGAGAAACACCCTTCTATAGCTATGAGCATTAAACACCTGGCCAAGTGTCAGTGTCAGACTAAGGAACTGTGCTTAAGCTAATGCTTTTGTAACTAAGAGTTTTTTGATAATTAAACTTTACTTGGCAATTCAGCAGAAAGGGCTTACGCATGACAGAACTTGATGAATTTATATGTCTGCAGGTTGCTGCTGTATCTTAGCACATGCAGTTGGGTCTCTGCTAGGTGAACACATGGGAGAGGATCAGAATGAAAGCTGAGGGATTTAAGGATAGAGTAAATGCTCCTGAAGTCTAGGCCTTGTGTCAGATTACAATTTATTTGGTTATTGCAGTTTCCATTGTTTCTGTTCTCTCATGTTCATCTGTCTTTACCCCAGAAATAGCTATTAGGAGGGTATGTAGTTTAGCAAGACAGTTTTCCTAATTTAACTATGAAAGGATGACATATGTGACTTTTCTTTCACCAAGCATTTGATCTACAAAAAGACCTGTCTATTGTCGAGTCTCCTCAAGATCCCATCCCCTGGGCTTAGAGACATCTGAAGTCTCCAGTACTTCCTCTAGCTGCCCCCTATGTTTCTAGCAGTTAAATGCTCCAGATATGTAAAAATCAAATCGAGGCCAAGGCTGCCTGTGTCTAAAGAATTCTTTAGCTCCCTGAATTCTAGTAATAGGGAAGAAACCCAACAGATAGGTGTTTTCAAAGTGAACTTATGAGGATCTTCCCCTTGGACGAATGTCCCGCCAATAGCTGAGGTCCCTGATCCAGCTGAGCAGCACTTAGAGTGCTCACCCTATATCTAAAAGATTTAGATTTGGGTCTTTCCCCAGCCTGAAAATACCTAGAAGTGCGTGTCCCTGGTGAATGCCCTAAACAGACATAAAAGGGCAGCTCTTCATGAAGTAATTCTTCTTTACATAGACCGATTAAATATTTATTGGCCCAGAAACAGAGAATAAACCTACATCTTAGGAGCTGGGACAGTCTCTAACACTGGGAGTTAGGTAAAATGTGAGCTCAAGGTAGGCAGAGGAAAGAAACGGAGCCCAGTTCCTGCTGCCCCCTGCACACAGCCAGGCATGCTCTGACCACTGATAATAAATGTAGCCATGCTGTCACCTCTGCCTAGCTCCTGTCCTGCACATTTAAGAGAGGTCTGGTATAGACTCCAGCCCCAGAAAACAGTTCAGAATATTAAATACAATCAGGGTTGAAGACTCCTCTGTGGCCCAGAATAAACTGCATTTTCCTTTCCAGGCACCAGGCGTTTCACCCCAGTGCTATGTCCTGAGCTCTTGCCGAACATCTTTTCCCAACAGCTGAGTGTAAAAACAGGCTGTGCTGTGAGTACTCTAAAAGCTCATAGTGCAACCCAGCACTTATTTCCTACAAGACACCCTGTTGATATGACTCCCGCTTTGACCTCTCCTGACGTAGAGGGGGATTTCCAATAGAGAAAAGGAATGAAGGAAAACAGAGGAAAATGAAAGGAGAAGACAAAAGAAAGAGAAAGGGAACCTTGGACTAAGAAGGGGAAGTGAAAGACCTTTGGAAGAGGGAAATGTAAACAACGTGTGTAAAGCCTGGTGTAATACTGCATCACCCTAGTTCTGCCAAGACATAGGTAGGAGATGACAGGATATAAAAATACAGCAAGTATTCCTGAAAGGACTGACCTCTCTCTGGTGCCAGGCATGTCTCTAACGCTTCATCAGCGCTAATGGGTGTGCAGAGCTTGCAGGGCATGCAGAACACAAATGTCCAAGGACCTATTCCATTCAAATCATTATCAGCTCCCTTTCTGGCCTCTTCCTTCCTGGTAGACACAGAATTATACCAAAATCCCAGTATCTAATGTCCCTGAACCACAGCAAAGTTTAGATCTGATGTATATAATCAGCCTCTTACTTCAATGTGGCATGATCCTTGAATTACATGCGCGTGGACGGAGTCCAGATGTTGACCCAAATCAGAATCTGGCAAGTCAAAAACATTTAAAATTCAAAAATAAAGTCAGAAATTACAAAAACAGCTCAGGTCTCATTGTGAGAGAGATCTCAATTAGCATAATTTCACATGGAAA
This sequence comes from Aramus guarauna, assembly GCA_013400195.1. Classification (NCBI taxonomy): domain Eukaryota; kingdom Metazoa; phylum Chordata; class Aves; order Gruiformes; family Aramidae; genus Aramus; species Aramus guarauna. The sequence continues at coordinate 387,763 of VXBL01004964.1, forward strand.
CTAGGTGGGTGGGTAAAACGATTGAGTTCAAATGCAAAAGGGTGGATGAGGAGAGGTGAATAGGGAGCTGAGGGTGGAATGTTAGCAGCACCACCCTTGATTTCCTTTTAACCTACTGTAGCCAGGCACGTATCCACCAAGCAGAGTAGCATGTAACAACTGACCTGTCCATCTGAGAAAAACAGAAAAGAAAATTTTAATACATTTTTGGATCATTTTTTTGACACTTTCTCTTTGCTCATATTTTTAACTTTCTAAGACAGCTTAAGGCAATGAATGCAGATGGAATGACAAATAGGGAATTAACAAAAGTGCAAAGTATGCTACAAGTGCCACAGTTTCCATCCACATTGCAAAGACATTGTTCCTTTTTAATAGCGGAGCAACAGAAATTTGTTTAACGGTAGTGGACAGTCTAGCCCTCCAAACATGGCCTGGTTCACATTGGTAACTTAGAAATGTGGCAGAGCTATTCAGAGATGCTCAGGACCCAGTGACCTGGGCACAGATGAGCTCTTCAGAAAAGAACTTGGTCAATACTGAGCTGAGGCAAGAAGTCTCAAAAGTCAAAGCGGGGACTTGGTGCTCCACCCCGAAAAGTTCCAGTACTTCATAACAGGGTAACAGCTTCCAAAGTTTGTCTTTGATAAACTACCCCCTAAGTCACTTGTCACGTGCTACTCATGATCCAGCCCAAATGCCACTAACCTATTACTAACATACTGGGTAAAATGCAAAAAGCACCAGGGGAATGTTAGAGTTGGAAATTGCAGTTGAAAAGTCCTATATGTCATGTAAACACTTCTGCAAGTTGTGTTTGGTCAGTGGGGAACACCGCTGCCTGTGGCAGTAGTCTTCCACTTCCCAGATTAAGCCTCAGTCCCTTGAATGCCGTAAAGAACAGCACTTGGGCACAAACATGCCTGAGCTAAGGGAGGGGGCTTACACAGCAGTGACCGCATTGCAGAGCACATCACTGCCAATGGGTTTAACACATGAAATCACACTCTGCTCACCAGAAGAGAGAACAGAAATCTCCCTATTACAGCAAACCACTGAATTCAATTGTTTATAAACAGTTTCAAACAAAGCAAACCAAACTAGAAATGACAGCACTACTGCAGAGAAAAAAGCAAGGCATATTTTGAGGGAAGGATCCTTTTGACATTGTCTCCCACAATATCCTTGTAGTCAACCTGACAAATACAGGTTAGAAAAGTGCAGAGTGAGGTGGACTGAAAACTGGGTGAACATCTGGGCCCAGAGGGTGGTGATCAGCAGCACAAAGTCCAGCTGGAAGCAAGAGACTTGTGGTGGACCCCAGGGCCAGTACTGTTTAATATCTTCCATGGTGACTTGGATGTTCACAGGTGATACAAAACTGGTAGGAGTGGCTGATAAGCCTGAGGGTTGTGCTGCCATTCAGAGACACCTTGACAGGTTGGAGAAATGGGCCTACAGGAAACTAATGAAGTTCAACAAAGTGAAATGCAAAATCCTGCACCTGGGGAGGAATAACTCCGGGCATCAGTACCTGCTGGGTGTCACCCAGCTGGAAAGCAGCTCTGCAGAGAAGGACTTGGGGGTCCTGGTAGGCACCAAGTTGAACATGAGCCAGCAATCTGTCCTTGTGACAAAGGAGGCTAATGGTATTCTGGACTGCATTAGGAGGAATATTGCCAGCAGATTGAGGGAGGTGATCCTTCCCCTCTACTCAGCACTGGTGAGGCTACATCTGGAATGCTAGGTCCAGTGCTGGGCTTCTTAGTACAAGAAATGTATGGACTTACTGAAGCCAGTCCAGTACAGGGCCACAAAGACATATATAAGGAAAGGCTGAGAGAGCTGGGACTCTTCAGCCCAGAGAAGAACAGGCTCAAGGGTATCTTATTAATGTGTATAAATACCTGATGGGAGAATGTAAAGAGGATGGAGCCTGTTTTGTGGTACCCAGTGACAGGACAAGAAGAAATAGGCATAAACAGAAGCAAATTAAATTCTATCTGAACACAGGAAAACATTTCTTTAACATGAGGGTGGTCAAACAGAGGAACAGGCTGGACAGAAAGATTGTGAAGTCTCCATTCTTGAAGATATTAAAGCCCCATCCCACAGTCCTGGGCAACCTGCTATAGCTGACTCTGCTTTGGGCAGGGGGATTGAACTAGCTGATATCAACAAGTCCCATCTCATCTCAGCGATTCTGTGATTCTCTTCTCCAGAAGACCAGGGACTGGAGCAATCAAAATTGAGGTGGCCTCAGGATCAGTGGAAAATAGTTCCAAAAATCAAATAATGATGACTAATCACTCTGATTGCTGCGTGGCAGTTAACAAAAACACCTTATTTGGCCAGAGTAGGTTTTGCTTTTGTTTCAATGCCTGCTCTGATCAGAGTTTTCCTTCACCATAGGATGGATGCGCATTTTATCCTCAGCAATACTGAGCACAACTACACTGCCTCCAAGATGTGCATCACCCTGGGGTGAAAGTTTAGTAACTTTCCTCTCAGTTTCTGTGCATTTCCTGCTTTTCAGGAATACTGGATTAAACCTCTTGACCTTAAGCAAGTATGTAGACTCAACCGAAACAGGTCCTTCTGACACCTACACAGAAGCTGGAGTTGGGTACGGTGGGCATGTTTTTAGGGAGCTCTCATAGCCTGTGCTTTTGAAAACAGTGAGCAAAAAGTACCTTTCAAAGTGAAACTCCCTAGAAGATAAGAGCTGAAATGGCCACTGCCATCAACACTGGTGATATGTTGCTAGAAGGAATTATGTATATTGCTGTAGGCCATATTTTGATGTATTGTGTCAGTCCCACTACCACAGACAAGAAAAGAGAAACTTGTGTTCCCTCTTGTCAAGATTACTCCTTGATTGTTTGTTTGATTTTTTTTTTTCCTTTTCCTTCAGAGAAGAAAAAGAAGGTATTTGCCTTTGTCCTGAAGACCAAGCTGTGGGTAGGCTGTGGGGATTCCTGCCTTCTGGTCAGATCCTGTTCCAAAGGCTCTGCCAAGGACGGAGAGAAACTCTCCCCTCCAGTTAGAAGAAAGACAGTTGTAAAGAAAGCATGCTAACAACATTAATTTTTTCTGTTTAAACAACTCCCATAGAGATTTAACAGTGAAAGCCTTACTTCTTCCTAGGCTGATCCCGCAACCATGAAAGAAAGATTTGACGGGCTGAGGACATTTGTAAGGCAGAGAACCACGTTGCTTCAGAGGTTCTGACATTTCCTCTCTGAGCCTTAGTAAAGAAACTCAGTTGTGGAAGTTGCACAGTAAGGAAAGCACAGCATGCCCTGCTGTGAAAGAAATGAGTCTGACAGTCAAGTTGGAAATTACGATGCCACCCAGAATGAAACTGAAGTTGTTATGCAATGTCTGTTAGGCCAGGTGACTTGAGGGCATGAAGAGCTTTACCTCTCCTTGACTTTGCAAGACAAAGTCTGACACAGCATGTTACTCTAACACAGAACTGCTGCTAATTTCATTTTTTCCTTAACCCAAGTATTCATGTCTGCACGTAATACCAGAAAGTACTAAACATAGGTTTTTATGTTGTGTGTATAAACAATAATACTCGTTAGGTTATGGTTTTTGTTGTGTTTTTATTTTGTTTTATTTTGTTTTTCAGAAAAGCCAGAAAGGTCATTGTGAAAGCAGTTTGAGTGCTGCAAATGAAAAAGGAAAATTAAAAACTACAAGCATAGCAACCCATAGTAGGACTGCTAGACAAAATTCCTCAAAGATCACAGAACTGTTATCTGGTTAAAAAGTGCCAGCAGGCATCTTATTCCCAGTGACTGTTTGTTTTTTAAACACAATAAATCTTCTTTTACACCACGTAAATAATTCCACTAAGAAAAAAATGACCACATCCACAAATGCTTTAAGTATATGTACCTTGTCAGCATTATATCACCACTTCCAGTTCAGCAGAAAAACTATTTGTAATAGACATATCTTGGCCTATTCTTGTTCACAACCTTCTTAACTACCACAATTGATGCAAAACGCCACTGAACTGAATCCAGAAAACATACTGAGATCTATCTGGTATTCCAGCAAAAGCTGGAAGGTTCCTAACTACCTACATGTAAAGGTAGAAAGACAATCTCTATCTGCACCTGGGAGTGGTTGCATACAAATTGTTTCTCATCCATGTTTCCTCTGGCAGAATAATGTTTGGGGAATTACATCCTCACTTGCCTTCTGATTAATATCCCCAAACCCTGAGAATACAGTCAAAAGCCCAACAAAATATTGCTTGTATTCTCCTTACCCTTTAGCTTCCAAAGAATTGTTATTAATCTAATAAAACACAATTTCATACCAAACTACTGGTGACTGGGTCTCTTAGGCAACTGCCTGTAAAGTTGTCTGGCAGTCACCCAACTTTTTTTAGCCTCTTCTTTTTTGTAAAAGAAGGCAAGGTTATTATTTGATTTATGCAAAGTTTCTCCTCCTTGTTTAAAAAGCCCAGTTAAAGCATACTGAGTAATACTAAAATGTGAAAACTAAGCAAGTCACTTAAAAAGAATGTGTGTGCAGTCCATTCTAAGTATAGAGATGGAGTCTTTACAGCACAACTAAATCTTTTAAGTTACATTATGCTTTTGTAGCTATTTATAGCCATGTACATCCATCGTTTGCATCCTATAGTTTGGGGTTTCTTTTCCAGATATAAACAGAGCTTCCTCCCTCGCTTTGTTTATGTGTCTGCCTGTCAACATAGCGCCAGCGACTGTCTCTCTGCTTTGCTGCTGCTGCTCCCTCATCCTGTTTATAGGTCAGTGATGACTGCCATTGCCTCCGCACTACTGAGCAGAACTTCCCATAGCACTTCAGGATGTTTTAGTGACATTAACCTGTGCCGCCTGTCTGGAGCCAGACGTCTACCCTCCACACTAGCACTGCAGGCAGCATTCACCTCAACAAAACTCAGCTTGTTCTTCCTGGGAGGCCCAAACCTTTTCAGCTCTCTGTGCAAAACCACAGCTGGGTCCTATTCATTGTCCCATCCATTACAAAGAGCATTAACAGACACACAGCTGAAGAGTATAAAAACTCTCCTACCCCTTTAGTTCCAAGCAGGTAAAGCCTTACAGTGGGCAGCATCCTTACCAGCCACTGAACATGGAGACAAAAACCTGAGCATGCCTGGTGTGTACTGCATCAGCAACAGCGAAGGCAAGCAGGGTCCATTGTTCTCTTTAGGCAGTGCACCACCCTTTCCTAGAACCTGTCTGCTGCCCTTGGGGGGAGAGCTAATTTTGGGTCTCTCTGCTGCCAGGGGGAAATTGCCTGCAATGGGAAAGTATCACTTCAGAAGACTGAACTCTGCATTCCCTCCTTTTCATCCCTCCCCTACCCCCCACCTGGGAGTGCACAAAGACCCCAATACCAGCTCTGTTAACACCACTCTTACTCTACCCCTGCTCCTCTGAGAGGTCCTTGGGCCCACATAAGGAATGGGGAAAGGAAAAATCCTGATCCCAGAAGTTCTCCCAAAGAGAGCTTAGTATAACTGGGAAATTGGGCACAAATCATTATTTCTGAGCAAGGGGATGTGGGCAGAGCTGGGAAGGTGGAATAAATGCTTCTTCCTTTCTCCTCTCTCTGGTACCTTTTAACTGGATGCAGGGTTTTTTTCTTTATCTAACAGTGTCCAAGGTCATTAATACAATAATTCTTTAGGTGTTTATTTCAGCAGGACGCAGCAAGAAAAAACAGGTCAGCAACATCATGTGATTTGAACATGCACAAGATACAGCATGGGAGGAAGAAGCAAATCAACTGTTGAGCACAGAGCCGGTTGCTGAAATAGAGCCAGTAAAGCAATGTGTCTGCATCCCCACAGCAATGGGAAAGTCTTCTTCCTCTCCAAACCAGCCAGGTGAAGATGGGTAAGTTCAGGACCTCTGATGAACATTAAACATTTGCGCTTTATGAAATCCTTAGGAATAGGAGTGCAGCACTTGTACATATCACTCTTTCCACTTACAAACACATAGTAGCAGAGAATTATTAGTAAACTCAGAATATTTTTGGTCAGAGGTTGTTGAAAGACAGCAGCATCTCTCTCCATGGCCCCCAACCTCCTCCATATCGCTGGATTATAATTCAGGGTCCATCAGTGTATGTCCAGCAGGAGTACACAAATATCTCCTTCAACAACAAGCTCACACAATCTGTTTTACAACACATAACGACAACAGTGTTCACAACTGCTCCTGCACTCTGCGCTACCTTGCTGTATTTTGCTATTTATAAAGATACCCAGAAAGCGTACGCTGTGTTTAGCCGCCTCTTTAGGCTGGGAGATGGGGTGCAACAAATAAAAATAACTGAATGAGGCTGACCTGACCTCTGCCAGAAATTACTGCATGGTTTACAACCTCTACAGAGGTTTCAAAAAACCTAAATGGCACTTACACACCTAGTTTTCACAGGTTTTGCATTGGTAGTGAGGTCCTTAATTACCACTTGTGCCTTTTAAAAATTTCCTTCTTGGTCTTTAGCATAGCATCAAAAAATGTGATGCATGAAGAAAATTAACACCTCAAATTAGAAGTATTTGTTATGTACAATTGAGCAAAATAAATATATTATCAAAACACTGTTGGTATGTAGAGTGAAGTTAAGCACATGGTACAAATGCATATTCTTAGAAAAGAAGGCTGATCTAATCATTATATTTCTTTAGATTCCACTGTAAGCTTTTAAAAACCTTTTACTGAAATAAAAAGTTGATGATTCTGAAATACAGGCAGCTTCCTCTGCAGTCAGGAGCTGCTGATCTATGTGACAAGATCACAGTTTCACATGACCCAGTGTGACCAAGCTTTGCAAATGCTGTTATGAATCTCATGATGCTGTGCTTTTTCTGTGATAACACCAGCTCTTGGAATCATATGAACAAGTATAAATGTGTTTGGGTTTCTTCCTTTATAAAGAAGTGTGCTTTTATCCCACATTTAGGGAAGAAGAAGAGAAAGTTGAAAAATCTGAAAACAAAAAATACACAAGATCCTAATTTTTAAAACATTTGGGTTTTTTTTCTTTCCCAGGTATGCTTAGTTTTCACTTCTTGTTGTACTCCATAGTTTTGTTACAGTGCAAGAGATTATACTTATGTTTATCATTTCCCCAGTCGACAACACTGAAAAAATTTCACTGTACAAAGAAACTTCCTCACTTCAGTAGTGCTGAAGGAGTGAGGTCCATTTTAATTTAGTTTGATATCTTACCAGAAGAGTAATGCAAGAGCTCCTTTGTGGTGTTTCTCACTGGTGTAATCACAACACTGGGTTTCTGTGGTAGACACATTGTTTATTCTCTCGTATTGTTCCCCTCCTCATTTGGGTAGATCTGTATTCATTTCACAAGCAGCTTCCCTCTGAATCTTTTGTTCAACTGTTAATTATCTCACATGCTACTTTCTTTTCAAAGGCTCCCGATACATATAAAAAGATTTGATGGTCCAAATAGGTGCATATACTTGATACGTTCCAAGATTCTCATCTACATTGCATTCTTATTTTCCTAAAAAATAAGGAGAGTAAACCAGAAAAGATACCTGAGAATGCACCTCAAGTTATCAAGCCACTGCTGAGTAATGCCAAAACACGCTTAACTTGCCTAGTGTCTCTGATGAAAAAACATAATTACAAGCTCTGGAAAGGCAGAATGACATTTAACTCATTTTCCATTACTTCTCTGCCAGCTTTTGATGGTGTTAAATGATATAGCCCGCTAGTGTGCCCAAATACTCTTCTGTTTATAGCAGTTCTCTGTGCCAAGTCCCACAGATGTTTAGATTTGTCCCCATGTGGATGGGATGCTAGTTACGATCTTTCCTTCACATCTACTCCTGAGAGAAACCAGAGGTGAAGCCTACAAAGCAAAATGGCAACCTCCTTTTTGAAGAGCTGGAAATAAGGGATCAACGAGGGGAAGAACTAGGGAGAAAGTCAGATTCAGGCCTAGAGCTCCCACTCAAAAATGATGACCTGGCAGTAAAATGATGTTTCACTGATCTTTTAGAGCCATTTCTGTACATAGAATGATGTCTGCCTTTCTCCTGTGGAGACTCTGGGTAACTTAGGAGCAAAATATCTGGGAAACCAAATCAAGGTGAAAATATGTCTAGTTAGCTGAGGACATGCAAGGACAAGGAGCATCCCAGTCACAGAGGGGAAAACTGGAGTCCAAGTAAGTAAGCACTACACACCCAAAGGTTAAAATTGATTGAAATAAGAATAGTAAACCAAAATGAACTAGATCTGCATCAAAGAAGTAAAGTGTGGGAATGATGTGGAACCACTGGTCAAATATTCTGAGAAAAAAGGAAAGAGAAAGGAAAAAAAAGGAAAGAGTAAAGAAAAAAAGGAAAGAGTAAGGAAAAAAAAAAGGAGTCAAGTCTTTCTGCTTCAAGAAGAAAGAGATTGGTGTTGTTATTCAGCTCCTAGCTACATCTTCCAGTGGTGTGATCTTGCTGATGAATCTGTCCTGCTCTCGGGAGATATTAGGATGTGTCCCAGGAGAGCAGGAAGCAGAGCAGGAATCAGAGCAGGAGGTGCCTTATCACCTGCTTTTCTATACCATGTAAGTTAAGAGCAAATCAAGATTCGGCACAAGTCGAAATTAGCTCTAATTCACTTTTTTTTTTTTTACTGTTCTCATGACTATAAGGAAGAATTACATTTCAGTGTATACATATATATATACACATATACATGTGTATCATCTACATGTGCATGTAAGTATACATGTACATTTACATATTACATTGCTTTCTTATTTGCTTATCAAAACAACTTCAATTCAAACCAGTGCAAGTAGCCAATCTGGACAGTTCAAAACAGTTCCAAGACTATTTGGATTGACTGGCAGGATTTCATACAATACAAAATCTATTCTGAAACACCTGTACAAGGTGTACCTACAAGGTCTGCTTAAGAAAGGTGGTTTTGCCTTTGAGAAAGACTTGTGTAAAACCCAAAGTATCAGACCAATCTGTGGAAGAAATCTTGCATGGATAAAACATCATGGTTTGTAGCTGCTCACAGCTTTTTACCATGGTATGTCTTAATGGACTTTTTCTTTCCCTAAATGTGAATAACTTTAGTTACCTTTGCAGAAAGGTATTTAGCTTTGCAGAAGTACAGATTAATGTGTTTGCTTATTTGCTATCAGCTTTACTTTATGTCCTGGGGTAGGACCATTTACTGCTTTATTCGGTCAAAACCAACAGTTCAAAGAACGTTTAGCTCTCGGAATAGCTTTCCTAGCTGCAGACAGCAGTGTAAGAGCGCCTTCTGTACCTAGACAAAAGAAATGCAGGGCAGAAAAGCCATTGAAAACTTGAGTCCAAACAATTAAAGCCCATCTCTCTTGGGTGGAAGTTGTGCTATTCTTAAATCAGAAGAAGAAAGGGCACAAAAGCTTTCTCTCTGTTAAAGGAAATGGGTCAAACACATCCTCAGGGTAGCAAGGATATAGCTGTCATCTTTGGAGCATCATTAGAAATACATCTTACTCCAGTGTAGGTGTAGTCTCTCTAAGGAGCCATAGCAAGACTTCTATCAGCAATTAGTTTTTAAAACAAGTTTTTAAAATAATTTTTGTAATTTTCTCTATGGCTTTTAAGGAGCTATGTGGGCATTAATGTGCTGACTTCATAGGGCAAAATGTGAAACAGAGGTGTGAAGAAGCTCTCATTCTGGAGTGTTATTTTTCTCCTGGGTCATTTCAGTGATCCAGTTTCCCAGGCAGCTTCACAAATAGTTGTCGTTGCCCAACCAGAGGAGCAGCAAGCTATGGTGGAAAGGTACAAACACACACTACACCACCACCACCACCCACCCACCCGCAACTCGACAGAAGGACAGGACAGGAGCTACCAAAGCCAACACAATGCCATTGTATATAAAACTAAGAAGAAATTGGACCCCCGATAGCCACCTTCTGGGTGACGGTCTAATTCCTAAGCCAGAAAACCATCTTATTCCTCTGTAGGGAGATCACTTAGTAAAGCCACGGTCTGGCAAAGCCTTAGGAATATGCTCTGCTTCAGCTGAACAACTATTCCGAGTCAATAAGACAACTTAAATCCTTAAAGCTGAGCACACATCTTGGCAGTGGGACTTATATACCAAGGGTGAAAAGATAACTTCATTGAAGTCAACTGCACAATAGTCTTTAATTTCCATGCAACAGTTTTACCTTGATTTCCCCATAAATTTTTCATTTTACTCCTTCATACACACTGATTTTTATACAAAGACTTCTCAATCCACACATGATCTCCATATAAACAAAAGTAACTATAGTCAGAGTTAGTTTTTCACCTCCTGTCTCTCTTTCCATCAATCCAGTGCATCCATAACTGGAATTAGTACATCCAACACAGCCTTTCATGTCCCCTTATGTGCAGGAAAGGACAGCCAGATCATGCTGTGTTCAGTAAAGCAAAGAGCTCCTGTGATCTATTCCACAGCAGTTATAGGGCTGGCATGCAAGTTGTCACAACAGCTTTTTCATTATATTCATATATAATCCATTTCCCCACCTACATCCCAAAGAGAATTCAACCTTTGCTGAGAAACCAAGTGTTCTCCATTAAGCTTTTAGTGGCAAGTCAGCTGAAGTGAAATGAGACTGATCATGCTGTTCGATGGCTGAAAATTTCATTTTCCAAGCCAGGGAACCCACTACGCTGCTGAAATGTCTATATGTGAAATGAAACTTGGGTGAGAACAGATACAATTCTAAAAGGGATCAAATGGATGTGGTGAGTGATCATGTGTGCCCAGAGGACTCACTGCCACAGATTAACGCACACAGTGTAGTGAAATACCTTGCAGAGAGCCAGAGCAGACACACAAACTGCAAGCAGCACATCAGACCAGTCTTGTACCCATTAATAAATCCTTTTGAGACATAGCTTTTACCGAGCCGAAGGCAGCACCACGCCAATGTAGCAACACCGGTTTGCAGCCCTAGTTACTCCCTACATACTTTAAGCCAAGACAAGAGTACAGAGCCCAACTTACTGGCCTTGCCTACTCCAGAGGAGATTTACTAGTCAAACTATCCTAGCAAGCTCTCTTAGCAGAAATGAGACATATACCAGCAAAAGTTTTCTTTTTTCCCCTAGAGCTTATACAAAAGCCTTCCATATTCCACACAGTTTCAGGGCTTATTCAAACAGTCCCTTCATTCCATTGTCTGTCTTGTGACATGGGTGTGGTCTACTTTTGTCAGAATATTATTCTTGCTTGGGAGCAGAATAGATGAGATCTTAGACCAGCAAAAGCTGTATTATGAATGTTGCTGGATGCCATCTAAAATGCCCTCTCCCAGTGGTTGCAAAAAAAAATGGTTTAGTCTAATCCCTAAAGGATATTTTCTTTACAATTAATAATCTCACACACACACATAAAAGGAAAGGATATAAAAGCCAGAGTAAAAGCAAGGCATAGATTTTGGAACCAAAAATAGCCCTTTCAAAATACATCTATCTCAAAGAGGAGGAAAGATGTGACTGACTGAACAGAATAAACTCTAAACTGAATAATGCTTCATGTGATTTTACCCAGTCCAGTCTTCATCTATGAAACTGGCTTTCCTACAGACATTCTCATCTTCTTAAAAATTAATAAAAGAGCTTTTTTTAAAAAATCCTTTCATGGTAGGCTGCAGGTGATGGATGGTATGTGATCTGTTGACAACAACAATGGAACAGGAGAACTGTTTCTATGCAATCTTGGACTTTTTTTTTTTCCCCTCAAGTTTACCACCTCTTATATAACAATGAAGTTATTCACCCGGGGGTGTGCTGGAGGCAAATCAATTCTTGTTTTAAAAGTGTGATGAAAGGTGGCTGTTATGTGAAGTTCATAATACTCAACATCATACCTCTGTTAATTATTTCTTCATCACAAAGCAATCCAGCTTGATTTTAAGTATAGCATATTCATCAGCATACAAATCTGAAACAAAGGGGAAAAAAAAAAAGATCTTTTCCCCTTTTCTGTCCCTGACCTCTTGACTTCATATTTGGGCAAGTAACACTGCCTCTCTCTTCCTCTTCTTCTTCATCTGTCTTGTTCATTGATGCTGAAAGCTCTTTGGAGCCAGATTTGGACTATATTTCATGCATGGTTCCCAATCAGCTGAAAGATGTCCTAAGATTCCCTGCATATTCTCTGCATCACTGTAAAATATTAATAATTAAATGTGTTTGAAGAAGTTTTGGGTTGAGAACGGGAAAGATGGTAACCAGTGATTTAACCAGCAGTTAGTTGCCTTACAATTACTCTCTCAGTTGTCTCACAGAGTTAGTATAGTCTACAACTTGAGGAGTTTTATTAGTCTGGAAGTATATTACCGGAAATAATTCAAATGTAAAAGCTCTTGTGGTAGAGAGGTAGAAATGAGAATCTGCCACATGATGAGAACAAAACAAAAAAACCCAACAGTGTTTTCTCCACATTTTTTCAGGTGAGCATAAAGATGAATGCTTTTAATAATTGTTTCTGTCAGAGAGATCTTGATATTTAATCTTATGAGATGAGGGAATTACATTAAATGCTATGTGCTACAAAGTTTCAATTACTTAATCATAAAGCTAGTGTATTCAGAGATGCATAAGTACATTTTTCAGCTTGCAACACTATTCAATAAATCTTAGGGAATTGTATAAAAAGAGAGGAGCGCAAGGTTAATATTTCAAGTACTAATGAAGTTTTAGATGCTGAGGAGCTTGATTTGGGCCATGAATACTTTTCAGTGACCTCAAGCACATTAAAAACCTATCTCAAATTGAGAGAAAATGGTCTGGTTTTCACAGCACTCACCTGAAACTTTGGAGTTCTACAGTGAATTCATTATTCTGCTACTGGGTACCACTTTACACTTTTATCAAGTAAATTTATGCAGTGCAAATCAAGAAATCATGGAGTTTTTAGAGTTATCTATTTCTAACTATCTCGAGTTATCTCTAGAGACATGAATCTGCTCAGTCCTGCATTATTTGATTCAGTTTTGAATGGTTAGTTCCTTTTTTGTGCATAACAGAATGCTAACCCACGTCTCCTGGCACCGAGAGGAAAACCTTTCCAACTCTCTATAGAAGTTCTGCAACAATGAGTAAAAAAAATCAAGATTCATTGAGGCAGAAACAGCAAAGGAAGAAGCTGGAATTGCTATTCTTCCAGACTCATCTGGGAAGAGGAAATTTAGGTTTCAGTCCTTGTACCTATGACAGTTTTTTGCATTTTTCCATTAGAAAGTTATTGGATAAACAAATATTGAACCACCCACTGACTAAGCCCCCATTCCTTTGAAGTCTCAGCATTAGAATTGCAAGTAATTTTTAAAACAAAATAGAGGAATTAGTCAATTAAGCACTGTAACACTGAGGAAAACAGTGCCTGAGTAGCTTTACAAATAGTGGCCTTTCAACTCTGGATTGTGCCCTTAAACATATCTCAATGTCTAGAGCTACCTGAAGACAGTGTATGTTGTGTGCTTAATAACTTTGGGGATCTTTGGTCTCCAGATAGCAGCACTGCATCTATGCAATGCTGTAGGTAGCGCCCAACTGTAGGGTGCTCAGTTGTAAACCATCTCAAACATAGCTATGGATTCTTCTTTCCTCTTACTGCTTGAAAAGACCATACAGATTTGTGAAGGTCTTTGGGGTGAATCTTTCACAGCCTCAAACTCATACTGCTGCAAACACCAAAACTTATGAAACCCATTAAAATCACAGGCTTGGATTCCACCAGCACAATTATGGCAAAATAGCCTTTAGACCCTACATAGTCCACAGCAGATACATGCAGCATATGCCGCCATGGTCACAGTGGTGTTAATAACCAAATTCACAAGCTGAAAGCTATCTCTATGTCTGTTTGAAGTGCTATGGAGTGCTTGCAGACGTACTTTGCATCCCTACCCCATCTAAGCCCCTGACTTAGATACACTTCATTTGCATGAGAAACATGTGCCTTCGCTGAATGGAAGCCCAACTCTACATCTATTTTGGTCAGTCCTTAAGAATGATAAAATGCATCACACATTTTGGATACAAATTATGTTATCTGGCAGATTTTCTGCAAAAGCTGCCAAAGTCAATAAAGATAAACTGGACCTCACATTTCTAGTATAGAAAACTAAATGAAAAAAAGAAGTTCATAGAGAAGCCATAGTTCTGCCATACAACACCACAGTGAAATGCCCACCTACGGTATATAGAACCACACGTTACAAGTCATAACAGGCATACATATGTACATTTATTTTACTATTTTGACATTTATCATTCCACTGCCTTAGCACATAAGTAACTTAGAAACCATTTAATTTTGCCTAGATAAGCAATTGCACGATGGGGGTTCTTGTTTGTTTGTATTTCTTCGAATCAGTAGCGTGGAATGTACCAGAATATCAGACCAAGAAACATTCCTAACATTTTTGAAAAACGTGTTTTTATACTGCTACTGTCAAACTTTCAAATCACCATTTCATATCTGTCCACACAGACACTCCCCCAAACAATGTAGGAAAACCCCACCTTACTGGTTATAGGTCTTATGTACACCCACAACAGCACCACAGGTAAATTCCACGTACAAGAAATTATCTACATAAGCCCAATGCCACGCTGAAAATTAATTTTGTTTTGTACAGTTTGACAGGTACTTCATTTTTACTAAATTTTCCTCTTTAGCTGGAACATACATATCTATATTTGCAGGTGTGTGCGTGTGTATATACAGACATATATACAAATGAGTCTTGCAAGTCTTGCATAGGGTAAATTTTATGGTAACATGCTTAAATGGAAGCAGATGCAGAAATTTTCAGTCTCAGGTGCATGTTTAAGAGCACTGATCTGTTTCTTCAGCTGTTGTTGTAAGCATAAGCACCAAGAAATACTCCTAAATCATGCAATATTTGCTGGAATTTTCCCAAACATGAGACAGCAAGGAACATTTACCATACAACAACCCCAAAGCCAAGTCCCAGGTCTGCCATGTTCCAGAAAAGGCACTCAGTCTCCACTTGGTGCTGCTATCTGCAGAAATGTAATTTCTTTTCAGTTTCTTTCCTGTCTTCCTACATTGTCAATGAGATTAATTACCACCAATTCCAGCAATGAGATCATTAATTACCATGAATTCCAGCAATCATTGCAGTGCTCACTATATTCATAAAAAGTAAAACACCAAATAATAATCACCAATAATATTTTTCAGTCACACTTTCCCTAATCTGCCTTAGAATTGTTCCTTCTGGTTGCTTTCCTACTCGAGGCCACAACTTATAAAATATACTACTAGTTGGTTGCTGGTTTGCAAAGTATTTTATTACTGTAATGAATATAAACATACAGAATAAACAAGATCAGGTTTCTAAAATTTGAAAAGCTCTCATGAATTGTGAGCTCTTTTCAAAAATACATGGTGAGAGGTTGGCTGTACCAGTCTGTTAGTGTAATCAGTGGAAAGTAAGACATTGGTGAAAAACCACTCTTGAAACCAGAAGCAGCACAGGTCCCCAGGATTTCATTTTCTATTACTGGTCAAATTAGTATCTCAGATGGGATAAAATAACAAGTTAAGACTTCTAAAATTACATGATTAGACCTGATTGTTCTTCTTCCACTGCTGCCAGCTAGTGAGCAAATCCACATACTCTATTCATAAACTTTAAGGCCTAAAGGGACCACCAGGTTATTTGGTTTTTCCTCTAGCACATCACATGCAATTCAGTTTCATCCAATCGCCCCTCTACTAAACTCATGAACCTGTCAACAGAAAGACATTGGATTTTGATCTGAAGAATTTAAAGGGCAGCAAATCCACTTCCTAGCTTGTCCTGAAGGTTTATGTACTTCATTAATGAGTTGTTCCTCCTTCAGATTTGTACAGGATCAGGTGCTGAGCCTTCACTGTGCTGCCTTGCTTGTCTGTGCCTTTTTATAGTTGACATGCGCTTCCTATGAAGACGCACTGTAATCAAATCATCTCCCAGACACTCTTCTATTTTCACCTGCAGGGCATATTCTTCAGCCTTCAAATCACTTTTATGCGTCTCTTCTGGTGTGCCTCCAGTTTCTCATTCTTCTTTTTTGCAGAAGTCTCTACTGTTGAATGCCGCAGCCCAGCAGCGCTGCCACAGAGGGAGCAGCTGTCTTCCTGCTCCTGCTGCTTTGCACGTCCCAGCGCTGCCTCAGCTGCTGCTCTCTGCGGAGGGTTGCTGCTGAAATGTCTGCACAGGCTCCTCTCCAGACCCGAAGCCCGTGTTCTGCAGCCGTGCCCAGCTTGCTTTGTTCCTGGATTATAAGCTTTCATTTGAAAATGTCTGAGTGGCCTTGCTTACCACATGATCATGATCACTCCATCAGCTGCCTCATCCTCTCAATTTAACAGTCTGCTGATCGCTATATTATCTCCCCATTTTCTCAGTAATGAACTTAAACTGTTACTAAAAATAAGCACTAGTTTCAGTCTTGTGACTGCTTTGACAATATCTTGCTTAGAGATTAAAAAAAATTCTATGAGGTTTCCTCACTTGCAGCTACTTGTGTTTTTCATTTACCTTGGTTTTGACTTATAACATTGGTCTGATACAAAACAGCAGTAATATGTGAATCAGAACACTGAGCAGTGCTGACAAAGCACCTCGACTGTCACTGATCACACCGATGCCTGTTTCAAGTACACCAGTCATCTCTTCAGCAAACCTCTTTACACTAGATTAGTACAAGTTGACTATGCCTACTGGTTTTAAAAGATTTGCCAGAGATACTTGCCACCATCCTTCTCAGATAGTGAAGGACCATAAGATTCTCCATAGGGTGCAGATGAATTCTTCTACTTTACAGACATGCATATTTAATTCTTTTATCCTCTTCCAAATCTCCAGCTAGTAATGTGTCTCCTTATTTGCAAAATTTCCTTTATTGCTCAGGTATTTATGCTCCTTATCCTTCTTTTTCCTGAATCTAGATTTTTCTTTTGTCTTTTGTTTCCCTAATTTTTTTGTGCTGTTTCAATATTTTATTTTGATTACTTTTTAAATTTTAATTACTATATGATTTTATATTTTATTTTTATACACATATTTACACACTTTTTTTTCACCTCATCTTTGAGTCATTAAGTCATCTTCTTTCTGACTATCTGGTACACTACTATCTCACATAGTTAGCAAGCTGTATAGCTGTACTGAGAACATGGAAAGTAGTGCTGCCTTCAGCAAGGGACCTGCTGTCACTGACATAGTCTTATCAAAATCTTACCACTGTTACAAGTGTAAGAACATCACTGACTGCACTAATTTCTAATTTCCTAGTTTAGAATATAATCTACTCACTTCCTTGGGATTACAATATGCTGACCCACCCAGAACCACAAAAGACAACAGGAGAGGAAGCTAAAGGCCTTCCTTTCTCCTCTTGCCCCTCTAAATGGCACAGATGCCCTCTCCTTGCAGCCAGGCACCTCCAAACACCTGCTTACAAAGTCACTCACCTCCCCAAAGAGGTCATTTGCACTCTTATTACTCAGATCTTTTTCCTGTATTGAAACCACAAGAAAATGTAAAAGGTACACTTTCAAAGTTTGATTTGTATTAGCATAAACAGTGGTAGCAAGAAGAGCTCAGCTTCGCCAGATCACAGCTGTGGTCACTTGGAACTGATGCTAACAAATGCAGCCAGGTTTGCTGTACAGAGACTCTGAGAAGGTCAGGAAGGACAGCCACACTAGTCAAGGCTAAACAAAGTGTTTTAATGCAAGCAGAGAGCTTAAAGGAAAAACAAACAAACAAAAAAACCCCATCCAAAACACACCACCTTTAAGGTGCATAAATTGTGAAACTGAGGTGAAAAATAGCTTGTACAGCTCAGAAATCATCTCATAAGCAGCAGAGCAAAGCCTTTGCTTATGCACTGAAAGAAATCTGTTACCAGTTTTGAAGTTAGACAACTAATAGAAGTTAGGAGAAAGCACTGAGGAAGAGGAGAAAACAGCGATGCTTCCACAGCAAGCAAGGTTCATGCAGTTAGCAGCTAATACATTTCTTGCCCAGTATTCCGCTTACAGAGACTTGACCAAGTTACGTTCTTCTCTGTGCAGCAAACACGTCCACCAAAGCAAGTTTTTCAGCACTGGGGTCCATCAAAGGGAGTGAATCCATTCAGTGAAGGAGTAGAGAGTATATGACAAATTTTAACTTAGGAAAAAAAAAGGCATGGGAGAGAATTGCAAAAGATACATAGCAAATCTTGTAAAACTATTATTAGGTCAATTATCAGCTTATCAGTGCCTGATACTGATTTATCTGTACAAAAGAGAAGTTACTGATACGAGTCATGATTACTTGACCCTCTCTTCAGTTTCCTCTGCCAATCCTCTCCCTTCACCTCAAATTTTGTGAAGTTTTGGCTCAGAACCAAACCCAGTTTTAACATTCATATTTCAGACTTGTGGAAGAAATCTGTCATGGTGGCTTAATCATGTGGGAAAATGCCTTTGTTCCATTTGGTGTTTGCCCCTGCCTTCATTATCAGGAAATGGAGTATTTAAAAAGGATGATAAATTCCTCCCTAGCCCTCTTACTCTCCCACCAGGATCAACGAGCTCCATATCCCAAACACAAAGATTTGGCATGTGGGAGAGCAAGAGATAAGCTAAGTGAAAGGCCAGGTGCAACAATGACCCCTTGTCTACTTCTCTCTTCGTTCTTCATAAATAACCAGCACTGTGATCCAAAGAGGACCCCTCCGAGCAGCATTATCACAAGACTCCTCTGAGAACAAACTTTATCTTTGTTTGGTCTTTTTTTTCCCCTCTCTCCTCTCCTAAAACTCTTGTGTATTGTTTTGCTTTTATTTTTGCAGGCTTTGCGCAAAGATAGTTCAAGGGGAGTCAGAAGGCAAAATGTCTTCATTTTAAAAGGGTAGGAGAAATTACATTTCACACTCCAAAGCAGCTACATAGATGTGACTTTGCTGGTTATGCCTCGGCTTTAGCCAGAATTATGTTGTTACAGTTCTGCCCACAAGCTCTTCCCCAAAGCAGGTACTTTGTAGACCCAGAGGACAAATCACTGACTTGTCTCTCAATGCCTGAAATACAGTCATAATCACGACTGCATAGCAAATGAAGGTGTGTTAGGAGTAGAGGCAGACATACTTTCACTAGCTTTTACCTCTCATTCACAGGGAACAGTAGCTGTTAAAATATGACAGCAGGGACTTCAGAGTCAGGCATACACTGTGCCAGGGATCTAGGAGATCAAGTCACTGTTTATCCATCCAGCAATTTTCAGCATTACTCACAGTTGCTAAACTAAAGATAAGAGGGGTTCACCTAGCGTTGTTAAGTGAACTGGACTTTTAATCAGCTTTGTAAAAATGCCAAGTCTGACCATAGCCTTGTGCAAACTCAGTGTCTAAAAGCAAAGAGTGGTTTAAAGAGAAGGGTAGTCTGTTCCCTCCCACCCCTGTCTTTTATTTGACATGCCTTATGAAACGTGCAATGCTCCTGTGTCATCATTTTACATCAGTCATTCTCAAGGAATTACAGGGAGCAAGCACAGATGATGTGACTGGACAAAGTAACATGGCTTTGCAGTTATCCCCTGGCATACACTTTCAGTCACTAGCATTAGGAAATGAGAGCTCATCACATACAACTAAGCTGCTTTGGAAAAATACTCAGGAAACACGTGGAAGAGATATTAACAAAAGCTTTCCAGCTACCCCTCATCATTGCCAGATGCTGAGTAGCCAGCAGAAGCAAATGATTTTTAGGTGGCTGCTCAGCATCTTTCCTCAGGTCAAGAGTGGATGCCCTTCAGAGAAAGGAGGTATGGCACACTGGGTGGGAGAAGAGTCGTGCTTCTCCTGTAGATTGAGTTTCCTTTGCTTTCCTTTCAAGTATATGAGAGTTTTTAATGGCAGTGCTCTAGAAGGGAGATGAATTAGGGGATAGAAGCAAAGAAGTCAGAGACCTGTGAATACACAATTGTCCCATTTCTCATGCTGATTTCTATTCCGTGTATCCAGGATTTTTCTACCATTTTCTGTATGTTCCTACACCATGTACTATATCAGATTTCAGGGCTCAGCTAACCAAAAAGTGTTCTTCTATATGGATAGATCACAGTGCAGTAGACTCAAAAACTCTGGTTAATTTTCCACTGGATCCTGCTCTGATGCTAATATAGAAACAAGGCATATTTTTAAGATCAAATGTGTTCTCCTTAAATACTGCAAAACCCTCAAAGATAAACTTTTCTGGATAGATAAGACAGTGTATGAGAAGCTCCTGTGAAAGGAACCATTTAAAATCCCTTAAGATCTCATACTGAAATAATATTCATATAACATTTAAATTGCATATTATCAAATGTGTTCCATATATTAAACACATGCATTTAGATTTTTAACACAGTGGCCTTAAGTCCACCATGTACTAAACAGATCGGCATTTTCCCTTTAAGCCCAACTATGCACAGGAATGTATAGGCCTGTTTTCTCTGCTATTTGATGTGCAAATATTATTTGTAAAAGTACTTACTTCTATGCCTAGCTTCACATTACACAAAGGAGAGAGGAATGCAAGGGTCCTAGGGTGAGAAGGGGAACCAGAACATTTTGTTCTCAGTTACTGACTCAGCTTGAGGTCAGCACCAATCCAAAGTTGTCTGCAGATGAACAGAGTTCAATGGTTCATGTGAAATAAATCATCACTCTCAGCAGTCAGGTCCACAAACGCAATCAGTCATGTTGCTAAAAAGCAACATGAAGAATCCAGAGACTCCAGAAGCCTGTTCCTGAGCAGACCTGTCCTGTGAGGTGCCTTGCAGGTAGCCCCTGTCCTGAGTAGCACTGCAGGGTGGGGAAGAGGAGCTGTGCATTTGTTGCCTTCCTTGAGCTTATTCTGTGAATTAAGAGATTTCCATTTCCCAGGCTGTCAGTATGCTCCTTTTCAGGAGCAGAGGACCATCAAAAAATTAAAGCCTTATTCTGGAGGAATGGGAACTTATTTCCATAGACCTCGGGAAGTCATTGGCATCAGCACAGACTGAGTGAAAGACACCATCTAATTTGGTAGCGTTTCACACTTCTCCTAACTTTGAAAGAATGCAGGAGGTAAAAAACACACAACCACCATCAGCCAGTCCCAGTATGCTGATCACATGTGTCTTGACCAACTTTGAGGGAAGCTTTCCAAAACATATTAAGCTTTACATCAATCATATGGTAGCTTTCAAGACTGTAACATTTTTCTTCCATTGAACCACAGTCCAGATTTACTAATGACAATAATCCAATTTCATGAGCTCGCATTTGGTATGAGCCATCAGTCACTAAGAAGACAATGGCCAATGAGCACCTTTCTTTAAGGGAGTAGAGGTTCCCCAGTCTACAGCATGCCCAAAACAATGAAAAGAACCAAAGAATATGGGATGTGGAGAATAAGGAGAGAGAAACCTTTAATTCTGCCCACCCTGAAGGACATAACAGCACCACCATGCGATGCAGGGCAGGTATTGATGTGGACAGATTTTCAAAGATATTTATTGACAAGTCAAGCAAATCTGATCTGGGACTCCCCCATCACACACTCAGTACAGGTGACTCCAAAGTGTTGCTTCACATGGCAGCATTCTTGAGAAATTTTTACTTTAGGCAGATGTGACTGGGATAAGCCTTAGTGTTAACAAAATAAACCAATTATTAAGGAACCATGCACAAACTCTGTGATTTACAACCTGAATCACAAGTGTAAGCTAGCTTAACATCCCCATCAGTGGTCTTTTCCTCTGAAAGAGAAAAGACTGACTCCACCTGAAGCTGAGAAAATTATATCAATAGGAGGAAAATGATGAGCATTTTTTGAAAACCTTTTGTATGTATTTCCTGGTAGCTTCACACATGCAACTGGTAAAGCTATATATAATAAACTTGCTAATCAGTTTTCTGCTAGAAAACTTATCTAGACTAGGTCATAATTCATACAGATGGTCTTCAAAGCAGTAACTGTCTACCTTATTGTCCCAAGCTTCTCCAAATAATCATTTTTATTGTTTTGTTCTGATGTTTTTATTTATAGGGGAAAGAAAAAAAGTTATTGACAAACTGTTCAAGGTGCTATGCAGACAATGTAATGGGATCCTGATTACGCTGCATCTCTCCTTGGAGAACAAATCAGCTCAAAGTGCCTTCCTGTGGCAGAAAGCTGTAGAGGAGCCCGTGTCATAGGCTATCAAACAGCCCTAGGACTGATTTCTTCTGCTTTGGTATAACTACCTTGCCTTTTCAAAAAGGATATAACGTGACAGTGAACTGTGCTGCAAGAGGAGCAGTTCAGAAAGGAGAGTACCAATTATTGCGTGCTTTTAGTTCATGCTGGGTTACCAGACATAAGCTCAGCACCCCCAAATCAAGAGAGAGGATATACCTGATAGTGAATATCAGATACTTCACTTGGCACTGGCCCGGTTGTGTGGTAAGCCTACCTATTTGGATATTTAATTGACTTATGTAGGTCAGAGTCAGTCAGTGCTGAGCACTCAAATGGGAACCCAGCAACAGTTATATGCCTTCACTCACAGGTGTGCTGACAAGGCAATAGGTTGACAGGTTTGTACAAGCAAGTATAAGTGACTCAACACAAAGAAATTTGTAATTTCTTTGGCAATTCATTTCTATGCTAGTAGCTAAGTTCCTGCAGCTACTTTAGTGACTGATAATATCAACTGTTATTAACAAAAGATGCCTCTCTTACACTCTGTGTTGATTAAAGGCCTGTTTTAGATACCTGACAACACTGTCTTCCTCTCACTCAACTATAAGAAATACTGTATGTGCTAAGAGTTAAGAAATGTTAGCTACACTCCTGAGCAGAGCCCCTCCTGACACATGAAGGAATTCAATATTTTTATACTTTCAAACATTTGTAATGAGTATTTCAATGCAAAAAAAAAATAAAATCTGATGTTTCCACAAATAAGACTAGCTCAGCAGTTCCTATGACACAGAATGAATGGAAAAATAACCCTAGGAATGCAATGGGAGATACTGACTCACGGAAAGACATCTAGTGAGCACCGGCTACGTTGTGGGCAGGAAGCATATAACAAGGGCAGTATCAAAAGAATCAGTCTTGAACACTGAGAGCTCCCATCTGAATGAAGTGTTGAGGTCATGAAGAAGGCAAGCAGAACCACGCTAGTGTCAAACTCCTTGGGACAAGACCTGTGTGTGTATAACATCTACTGATTTGCCCAGTGTAGTATGAGGGATGGTGCAGTACGGACGCGTTGGCAGCTGCTACCAAAATGTGCTGCATTAGGGCTGCACATGCAGACCCACAGAGAAGATGACCAAAGCAAACACCAAGTTACTTAACGTCTTGCCAAGCCACATTACATTTTCAAAATCCCCAGGGATGAAGAGTCCCCAGACTCTCCAGCATTAAGTTGCACCTGTCAGATATGTTAGCTCCATGAAGTAGCTTGAGTCTGGCTCTCCCACTGTGTGATACGACTTACATAGTTAACATAGGTAAAGCATAATGGCTGCAAGTAGAACAAAGTTCAGTGTATCATGGGCTACTATGTGCAACAGTTGCACAGAGATGTTGCTTTTAAGGAGATGGGACTACATACACAGTGAGGTCTACCATCTCTGAAAGTAATTTCAGGAAATTCAGGTTAGTTACCCAGGTGTGGTGTGTCATAGTTATTCCATGCCTGAAACTGAACAGGGACTCCAAATCTATCACTTTTCATCTGTTTCCTTCCATGGATGAGAAGTAAATGGAGACAACTTTTAAGAAGTTCAAACCTGAAAAGAACTTTCCTGCACTGCAAACTCTCACAAAATCTTCCTTAGGAAAGGATGGTATTAAACACTGACTGGCATTAAAATGGTATTTAAAATGGTATTAAAAATGACTGGCAACAGTCCATTAGCTTACCAAATCCTCATTCAACTTACTCTTAGAATTATAATTGAATGACCCTAACAGCTTTTATCCAGCACATCCCTCAATTAAAATCTGAATCAGACTTTGGAGGTACCTATCTCCCTCAACTATGGGCAGAACTTCTGGTGAGTGGGCAGCCTTGATTATTTGCCCAAATATGGTTAGGATGAATCGAGGTCAATGTGTATGTCTTTTAGGAAACATATGCCCTATACTTGCATCCAACTGTTAAACACAAACTGTCAGTTTACCATTGTTTTCCTTCTTTTCAGTTGAAGGAGCCAAGCAGCCGTAACTACAATAGCATAACAGGAAAAAACAAGACCATTTAAATCTTTGCTCTTGTTGCGCATTTCCTGTTCATTTTTGGTGTGCTCATTTCCACACCATTACCAAAAATTTCTCAAAGCTTCCAACAGCACTGTCATAACATTTCAGAAAGCCAGGTACATCCAAGTTTGGCAGATGCCAAGATAGACTCAACTCTTTGTTTCATAAGTCTCTAAAAATAAACCTCATGACTCCCCACATACTGATATTGTACAATGGTCCCACGATAAGCAGCAACGTATCCAAATTCTGATTATTTCTCCTGTAATCTATTGCCAACTCCTCTTCATCGGAGTTCTCTGGATTCAAACCTTTAACATGTTCCACATAGTGCTACTAAAATCCTATAGATATAGGAGTTCTTGACAGTTGTCTTCACTTGATCTCTCTAGATCCTTCATATGACTTCTCTTCATTACATATTTCTTTCTGTTCATCTTCATGGTCCTCATCATGTCCCCTCCATTTCGCCCTTTTTGTTATATCTCCTTCTTCCCAGCCATGTATCTCAACAAACTACTTTGCTGAGATTTTCCTAATAATTTTGTCCTGTGTTTTTTTCTTCTCTGTCCATAATTGCTGCTAACTTTCCTTCCTGATGGACATACTGTCATTCACTCTTGAAAGTTCATTTCTCCTAAGAAGTCTACAACTATAGCTTTCCCTCTAGAAAACTGCTGACTGATTGAAGAAGTTAAAGTTAGAAAGAACAGTCGTTCTTGGGGGTGAGGCTGAGGTCAGCAGAGCACATAGAACAGAATCATAGAATCGATTAGGTTGGAAAAGAACTTTAAGATCATTGAGTCCAACTGTTAACCAAACACCACCAAGTCCATTACTAAACCATGGCTCTAAGTGCCACATCTAAACATATTTTAAATACTTCCAGGGATGGTGACTCAACCACTTCCCTGGGCAGCCTGTTCCAGTGCTTGACAACCCTTTTGGTGAAGAAAGTTTTCCTAATATCCAATCTAAACCTCCCCTGTCACAGCTTGAGGCCATTTCCTCTTGTCCTATCACTTGTTACTTGGGAGAAGAGACCAACACCCACCTGGCTACAACCTCCTTTCACATAGTTGCAGAGACCAATAAGGTCTCCCCTCAGCATCCTTTTCCCTCAGCCTCCTTTTCTCCAGACTAAAGAACCCCAGCTCCCTCAGATGCTCCTCATAAGACTTGTGTTCTAGACCCTTCAACAGCTTTGTTGCCCTTCTTTGGACACACTCCAGCACCTCAATGTCCTTCTTGTAATGAGGGGCACAAAACTGAACACAATATTCAAGGTGCAGCCTCACTAGTGCTGAGTACAGGGGGATGATCACTTCCCTAGTCCTGGGGGCCACACTATTCCTGATAGAAGCCAGGATGCTGTTGGCCTTCTTGGCCACCTGAGCACACTGTCGGCTCCTATTCAGCCAGCTGTCAGCCAACACCAGGCAGCTTTCTAACCACTCTTCCCCAAGCCTGTAGTGTTGCAGGGGGTTGTTGTGACCCAAGTGCAGGTCCCGGCACTTTGCCTTGTTGAACCTCATACAGCTGGCCTCAGCCCATCGATCCAGCCTGTCCAGATCTGTAGAGCCTTCCTACCCTCAAGCAAATCAACACTCCCACACAAGTTGGTGTCATCTGCAAACTTACTCAAGGTGCATTCGATTCCTTCCTCCAGATCATTGATAAAGATATTAAACAACACTGGCCCCAGTACTGAGCCCTGGGGAACACCACTTGAGACTGGCCACCAACTGGATTTAACTCCATTCAGCACAACTCTTTGGGCCCGGCCATCCAGCCAGTGTTTTACCCTACATAGAGCACACCCATCCAAGCCATGAGCAGGCAGATTCTCCAGGAGAATGCTATGGGAAACAGTGACAAAGGCTTTACTAAAGTCCAGGTAAACAACATCCACAGCCTTTCCCTCATCCACTAAGTGGCTCACCTTGTCATAGAAGGAGATTCAGGTTAGTCAAGCAAGACGTGCCTTTCATAAACCCATGCTGACTGGGCCTGATCACCTGGTTGTCCTGTATGTGTTGCATGATGGCACTGAAGGTGATCTGCTCCATAAGGTTAGACTGCACCAAGGTTAGACTAACAGGTCTGCATTTCCCTGGACCCTCCTTCTGGACCTCCTTGTAGATGGATGTCACATTTGCTCACCTCCAGTCAATGGGGACCTCCCTGGTTAGCCAGGACTGCTGATAAATGTTGGAAAGTGGCTTGGTGAGGACTTCTGTCAGCTCCCTCAGTACCCTTGGGTGGATCCCATTTGGCCCCATAGACTTGTGTGTGTCTAAAAATGGTGCAACAGGTCCCTAATCATTTCCCCTTGTATTATGGGGGCTTCATTCTGCTCCCTTTCCCTGCCTTCCAGTTCAGGGGGCTGCATACCCGAAGAACAATGGGTCTTACTATTAAACACAGGCAAAGAAGGCATTAAGTACCTAACCCTTTTCCTCCTTTGTCACTCTGTTTTCCTCTGCATCCAATAAAGGATGGAGATTCTCCTTAGCTCTCCTCCTAATGTATTTATAGAAATTTTTTATTGTCTTTAACTGCAGTACACAGATTAAGTTCTAGTTGAGCTTTGGCCTTTTTAGTTTTCTCTCTGCATAACCTCAGGACATCCTTGCCATCCTCCTGAGTTGCCTGCCCCTTCTTCCAAAGGCCATAAATTCTCTTTTTTTTCCTGAGTTCCAGCCGAGGTTCTCTCTTCAGCCAGTCTGGTCTTCTTCCCTGCCGGCTCACCTTTTGGCACATGGGGACAGCCTGCTCCTGCGCCCTGAAGATTTCTGTCTTGAAGAGTGTCCAGCCTTCCTNCTCAGGACATCCTTGCCATCCTCCTGAGTTGCCTGCCCCTTCTTCCAAAGGCCATAAATTCTCTTTTTTTTCCTGAG
Source organism: Aramus guarauna (assembly GCA_013400195.1). Classification (NCBI taxonomy): domain Eukaryota; kingdom Metazoa; phylum Chordata; class Aves; order Gruiformes; family Aramidae; genus Aramus; species Aramus guarauna. The sequence continues at coordinate 415,016 of VXBL01004964.1, forward strand.
TTCCAGCCGAGGTTCTCTCTTCAGCCAGTCTGGTCTTCTTCCCTGCCGGCTCACCTTTTGGCACATGGGGACAGCCTGCTCCTGCGCCCTGAAGATTTCTGTCTTGAAGAGTGTCCAGCCTTCCTGGACTCCTTTGCCCTTCAGGACTGCCTCCCAAGGTAGTCTGTCAACCAGGCTCCTCAACAGGCCAAAGTCTGCTCTCTGGAAATCCAAGGTAGCAGTTCTGCTGACCCCCGTCCTTACTTCTCCAAGAATCGAAAACTCTATTATTTCATGATGGCTATGCCCTAGATGGCCTCATCACATCACCCACAGATGAGCAGAAGAAGCTAGTGTACAATTCTCTCCTTTCTTTGAATATTATGTGTGTGCTATCTGGTTTCTGAGTTAATAATTTCATTACTGTCTGTAAAATGCCTTATTAATAAGAGTAAAAATAATCCTTGTCATCATCCCTGTCCAGGTAATGGCAAATATCAATCTTACAATTTTCACCTGAAGAAAGTTTCATGGAGGTTTTTGCAGACTGAAGACAGGCAGCAATGTACAATGCAGCAAAAATCCAATGCATTGCCACTTCTTCATTCTTGTTCCTGGAATAGCCATCCTGTAGAGCATCTCATCCTAACAGCATGATGCAAGGAGAGCCAGCATCGCGTGTACCGTTTTAATTGGCTGGAAAGTATGTTCCAAGTCCTGGAATTCCAGCTTTTCCAAACAAAGTAGGCTCAGCAGGGTCCCATTGGTTATTTCTGCATTGTTTTATTTGAAAGGCTCATTCACTTGACAATGAATTATAACACGTGTTAGTAATTAGCTGTGGAACTCTCATCAAATGCTAAATAAATTCCTTGTGATCAAAATCATATTAGGGAAATAAATACCAAAAAATTGATAAACAAAGGCTACTGTGGGAGTTTGTTGTATGAAGAAAACATAACGAAAGTACTGTGTCCTCAAGAGCTTACCCGAAGAATGGAATAGCAGCAGAGGCAGAAAGGCAGCAATAACAGCAGGATTAGCATGCTCTTAAAAGGAAACAGAAATTAAAACAAGAGAGGACTGAGAAGCTAGCCAGAAGATGAGATGGGAGGAGGAGGTTGAATCATTCAAAAACTCCTGGGCCTGGAGACTACCTAATCATTACTCAACTCTCTTCAAAGGCACTGAGAAAAAGTACGCTAGATTTTAATTTAGTGCAAAAAAAAAAATACAGCTCCACTGAACTTGTCTCCTTCAATAGAGTCATACTGATTTACACCGGATGAGAACCTGTCCTACTCGTTAAAGACTTGTGCTTGGTACTAGCAGGCTGTTTGCTGGCTTTACAACCAGATGTTAGAGAATATCGCTTGCCCTTTTAATCCAGATTTTAAAATAAATCATCTGAATCCATTTGTTCTTTAGTTTTCTTTATATGCCCTGCAGTAAGGTTGGGGTGGTTTTTTTTGGGGGGAAGGGAGGGGCTTTTGCAGAGGCACGACAAACCATTTGGTTCTTCTATATTTTGATAAGAAGAAAATCAAGTGTGAAACTTAGAGGAGCAAAGAATAAAAATCCACTGGACCATGATACAGCCTTAAGTTATCCCTTTGGGGATTCATAAATCTCTGATTAATCTGAGCAAAGATCCCCTCTAGGGGGATAATACTCCCAATGGAATTGACAAAACAATTGAAATATGTCTTTTCCAGTCAAATTCACATAATTCCTGACTCAAGAGGAATGAAGACATAATTGAGAGCTCAAGCAAAGCAGTTATTCTGAGACTTCTCAAGATCTGGAAGTTGGAATAATCATCTTAGTCTTCAAAAGGTGAACATTTAATCGGATCATCCATGTCCTGGTTTTCAGAAACAGGGTATGCAGTGCTAACTATGAACCATATTTATTTAAGACAGCTCAGGATGGCACCCAAATTTCTCTATGCTTTACTTCTGTTGTTATTTGGAAGAGTGTAAGTAGAGCCTTCCTGAAGCAGAAGAAATCATGGTCCAAAATTTATTTTCTAATTTGAATGTAGTAAATAAGAATATGCATAAATGCAAACAACTGACGAGCAGCAGGTAATAAAAATGCCTTTCAGTGAAATATTTCACATTGTCTATGTAAAAATAAATGGCCATACTTTCACTATAAGGATATTTTCTCTTTGGAGAATGCTATTCAGAAGACTTCCACTCCACCTCTGAGGAAAGGAGTCTATTTCTGAATCAAATAAAATAGTGCCAGAATTATTGCTGTGATGATGGGTCAGTCCTCCAATAAAGAGCACAAGACAAAGCAGCTCAGTATCCTGAATGGCGGTCTCCCAAATCTGCTGCTTCTGGGCATTAGGAAGAAGGAGCTTTGTAATTTTTAGCAGGGAAAAAGAACATTCCTTTAAGATGCAGAGGTGAAGAACTGGATCCATGTCAGGGCCAAATAAACTCAGCAGCAAGAATGGGCTGTGCCCTTCGGTACATCTGTGATCTTCACCAGGAAAACCAATATGAAAATATGCCCAAAATCTTGATATTTGGCAACATGCTTGTTTTATTAGCTAATAAATCAGTCAGTACATATATATGACTTTTTATGATTATCTTCAGGATTCAAGAATAAAATTCAAATTCCTTGAATTATATCTTCAAAATAAACAGGCAAAATACATTTTTGTCAATCTTCTTTCAAAGTACAACCATAGGCTGTCAGCATGCTGTATCTCTTATTGGAATGTGATATTGAAAGCCACAAAGCACTTTCAAACAGTGTTGCATTTAAAACTAAAATCCCAGGGCAACAAGGACATACTCAGAGTTAATATAGCCAAAGCATTCTTGACACTACTTCATTTTTCCCAGTCAGTGTGCACACTGTCTGCATGCCAATAGTCTTACACAGCAAACTGTGCCTGCACTGAATGAGTCTCTAGAACAGCTCTCAGAGTTGTTGGAATGATCAGTTGGAAACCTTTTGCTGCTCGCTCACTAATTAAACACCAGCCTCATGATAATAATGACTAATCTTTTTTACCTACTGTTTTAATATCATGTGCAAAATAGGGCAGACATTTCAGCCTTGTTCCCAGCAGCCAGCAGCCACAATACAGAATGCACTTGCACATTTGTGACCAGAGAGTTTGATTGTTTGTTGTATTAAAAGCCTCCAAAGAGAGAAGGATGGAAAGGACTTGAAGAAGAAACTCCCTTGTCATGCAGAAGTGTGGCATTTGCTAATTGTGACTGTGAGACACTGGTGGAGTAGCACAAGGTGAGCTTCAGGCCTATCCATAGGTCTAAGCAATTGTCCCAAGCACTGTAATGTCAGGGCAAGAAATAACTTGTATTCTAGTGTCCTTGTACCAAGGTCCAGCTAGGACCTGCTGATTCTGCCATTGTTTTGTAAAGGGGGTTAAGACCTCAGCTCCCCCTCTCCCATCCCATTATCCAGCAGCAACACGTGCGAAGTCCAGTTCTTCAGGGATGCCCCCCTCTACCTTCTAAAATTCCCCTTCTGCAGCTTCAGCTCAGCCCCATCCCTTCCTCTATGGGGAAGCAAGAGCTTTGTCTCCATTTGGAGAAGCCCTGGGCTGGCTGCAGCTGCTCCCGCCCCAGCTAAATGGAGAGTTCACCCACCCCGTGCCGTGAATCTGTCACACCAGGCAAGCATAGCCAGCTCCTGTCAGCTGTTGGGCAGCACCGCCTGATGTCTGGCTGTAGGATATCCTCTGTCAGTCCCTTTGCAAAGTTTTTGCTGTAAGAGTTCATAAACTAACTATCCTAAGATGATAGGTTTTCAATGCCAAACGTAACATTAAATCCCATGTATACGTACAACTGTAAAGGAAACTTCTGATCATGACTGTAAATTTATTTATAAATTCAATTTTAAATCCCTTCAGCACTTCTTATAGGATGATTTTTTAAAATAAAGATTAAATTGCTAGAAAGTTTGCTTCTGAAGACTTGACCTTGAAACAAAATTCAAACCCTTATGTATCTAGACTGCACAGTGGATCCAACTCCTTCCTCTGCAACTTGCTAACTCAAGCATTTCTCAGAGGACTGCAGTTGAAGATAAAGGCATCTGGTGACAAGGAGCAGTCAGATAAATGTGTACAGATAGGATATTTTCTGTTTGGGGGATTTCAGATTTTTTGTAAGTGCATGAAAATACGGAATTGTCAAGCTTGCAAAGCAGCGTGGGCTTTCCAGGACTCTGGGCCTCTTAAGAGATAAGGGCACTCAAGACCTGGTTAGGAAATGGCCATTTAAAAAAACACAAGCTGCACCCTGCAAAAACCTACCTGCTTCAAAACTCCCACTTACATAAAAGAAGAGAAAGAACAGTGCTGTTAAATCACATCTTATAGGCATTTCATAAAAGAAATCCACTTGACTACATAACAGCTGTAGAAATTCACTTTGCAGGCATGCATCAAGGCACACTGAAAGCTGTGCTCGCCATTCCTCCCCAGTCACATGGATGCTGGCTGCTCCTTCGGTCACACACGTGAGGCACAAGCACTTGGCTGCAGTGTGTGGAACGCTAACCCATTGCACGTGAGGGTGGCTCTTCCCCAATGCCAGATTTCCCCCTGGCTTTTCCTTGCTCCTGCAAATGTCGATCCTACTGTAATTGATTTCTTAAAATATATTCATTTATTTATCACTGCTGTATTGAATTACATAACCAATGCTAAACCCATCTCAGCACTAATATGAAGGTATTTTTTTGAAAGAAAAGGCTCAGAGGAGCCTGGGATTTTGGAACAGCTGCTTTAGTGTCCAGGGAGCCTTGCAGCACAAATCCTCACAGGCTGCTTCATTAATTAATAATCTGTAAGCATTTAATTGGTACCACTGGATATTCAGAACATAGAAATGTCAGTCTGAGGAAGGAGGCAGCTTAAGAGCTGTTACAGGAATGTTTTTCCTGTATCTGTTCCTATAACTTTTAGCCTGCCACTTTATCAACAGAGCTCTACCTTCCATGCAACATCCAGAGTGCTCCCGTGGGATACAGATGTCTCATGCTTACTTCAATAGATGTTGTTTGTGTTCTTGTGGCCGTGGAGCAAGAAGAAACATAATCAGATCCACCCTTGGGTCTCTGCCAGAGGCCACAGGGGGCAATGGAAAAGCTCCCATTGACTTTGGATCCAACCCTGCCTTAGCCCACACTCAAGATAGCTAAGGGAAGATCTGTGTAAGCACTGTGGGGAACAATAAAAAGGGCTTTTTAAAATATGTTAATAACAAAAGAAGGACCAGAGAGAATATTGGCTCATTACTCAACAAGAATGGTAACCTTACAAACAGGGATATAGAATATATATTACAAGCAGATACGTTTAATGCCTTCTTTGCCTCTGTCTTCAACACTGATGACAGGCTCAGGGACCCCAGGCATCCCGAGTTGTAGGGTGGTAACTGCAGTAACAATAAACTCCCAGCTGACCCCGAACTTGTGCGGGACTTGCTGCTCCACCTGGATGCATATAAGTCCATGGGGCCCAATGGGATTCATCCCAGGGTGCTCAGAGAG
>VXBL01004964.1:421080-434552 GCA_013400195.1 Aramus guarauna
CACTGCGCTGGTGCGGCCTCACCTCAAGTACTGTGTGCAGTTTTGGGCACCACAGTACAAAAAGGACATAAAACTATTGGAAAGTGTCCAAAGGCGGGCAACAAAGATGGTGAAGGGTCTAGAGGGGAAGACGTATGAGGAGAGGCTGAAGTCCCTTGGTTTGTTCAGCCTAGGGAAGAGGGAGCAGACCTCATTGTGGCCTACAGCTTCCTCACGATGGGGAGTGAGGGGGCAGGCGCTGATCTCCTCCCTCTGGTGAACAGTGATAGAACCCAAGCATGAATCTCCGACAGGGGAGGTTTAGGTTGGATATCAGGAAAAGATTCTTCACCAAGAGCGTGGTTGGGCACTGGAACAGGGTCCCCAGGGAAGTGGTCACGGCCCTGAGCTTGACTGAGTTCAAGAAGCATCTGGACAACGCTCTCAAGTCATATGCTCTGATTTGGCTGGTCCTGTGTGGAGCCAGGAGTTGGACTCAATGATCCTTATGGGTACCTTCCAACTCAGAATATTCTACGATTCTGTGATTCCCCTACAAAAGAAACAGTACCCCTGCATTGAGGCAAACTCCCAAAGGACAGAGCATGGGACTGTGAACCTCCCTGGTTGGACTGGTGGATGCCTCTGAAGCTAGAGCAGAGGGCTGGCTCTCAGAGCCACGGGCATGCAAGTGGTGGCCAAGGTGCCACCAGGCTAGCATGGCAGCTGCCATGATGCCCTCTGTAAGACCAGGCAGACCTCTGACACTGGAATTTAAAGGTGGAAGCAGTGGAAGGGAAGATGCCTGCTGCCTGAGATCTCTTCACAGCTTCTTGCCCCAGAAGTCCCACTGCAGACAGCAGGGACAGGGGTCCTTCCCACCTCCCACGTCAGAGCTTTGCCTTGCCTCTGTGGAAGTTTGCTGAAGCAAAGACCTTTTAAATAACACACTGTAGTTTCAGAGACAAGATGTGTTTTGGTTAAAGTGCTTTGCCAGAAGGCTTGCAACTAGCTCTAATTATGGTGAGACCTTTCAAAACTCATCAATCCCCAGTTTATTGAGCTGTTTTGCTAATCTGTCTCACAGCCTTTCCTTCAAACTTTTGCTGGGCCATAGCATTGCTAACACTGATCCCCTCTTCCTCCACTGAACCCTCTAATTTGAAATCTCTGCCGTTTCCTTCTTTCCCTATGGCCAGTATGAAACCAAATTTAGCCTGTGTGCTCACATTATTCAGGTTGTTCCTCTCTTACTCTACTGCCTCAAGGTCTGTAACAGTGCTAAACTGCTGTGACCACTGATTGCTATGATTAGCTTAAGTGTTTCTGTCCACAAATAGTACTTAGCAGTAAATTCAATATAATAATGTATATATATGAAAAAACATGGAAAAATCAGGAAGTATTAAGAAATATAACACCCTTTAAGCACACATTACCACCTTCTGGAAGTTATGCCTTTGGCAGTTATTGTACATTCTTACAAGGGCTTGTCACAAGGCACTCAGAACATACCCTACTTGGTTTAGCTTAAGAGCAAATATTTTTTTCCTCAGCAGCAGTTATTGTTCATTAAAATGTTGTTGCTATTACACCTGTTTGGCATAACTCAGCAGGTGTAAGGTAATGCCCCTGAAATTAATTGTGTAAATTCCTTAACCACTTCTAGAGAGCGTTCAAAGGAATGTCTTTATGTCTTTATGTTAACTTTATATTTGCCAGATACTTTCTGCCAACCAGACAAATTAATCAGATTTAACACAAGCTGCACATGCAACCTTTAAATAAACACATAGAGTGATACAGACTGTTGCCTTATGCATTTAAGGCAGAAATTAGCTGGAAGTTGGCTGAAAAGAGAGCTTGAGCAATCCTGGCCTCCAACTCAACCTTGAATTTGACGATCATCTCTCTTTAGAAGAGCACGGCTCCCTCCCTGATTGAGCCTCTGAGGCCAGACATATGCAGACAAATGCCCGACCTGGGAAGCCAGGCACTTTGTGCTCACTTAAATTTTGCCATGACTCACACTTGATCCAGAGAAATGCCAACACTCTGTACGAGACTCTAAAAGGCTCAGTTGAAAAATTAGGCCATGAACAGAGGAGGAGGTTAGGTCATGGCAACCTAACTTTTGCAGAACAACTTAGCTGTAAGTGCATGCACTCTGTGCACTGGCCTTGAGCAAAGGGAGAGGATCAGCAGCCCCACTGCTCAAATCTGGCTCTTGCCCTCACCTGAGGCCCCCCCTTACTGCGCAGGACAGCCCCCCATGCCTGCTGCTTGGCTCATGGGCACGCAAGGAGTGGGGCTCCAGTTCCCATCTCAGGCTGCAGGTGATGCAAGGTGACATAGAGATGGTTTCACATCACCTAGAAGCTGAACCACTCTGCAGCTGGGAGTGTAAAGCCCTTGGGTGAGAAGGTGAGCCAGTAATTGAGAGCCAGAGTCACTAGGTCAGAGAGCATGGGGAGACTTGTGTTGTCGTCCCTGATCCCAGAAATTATTACATATTTCACGTTAGATGCTCATTAGATTACACACATACATCCCCCGAAAAAAAAAGAAAAGGCAAAACTAAAAACCAAATCATGAAACCTACTTTGGTTTTACTTTAAACCAGTATTAGGAAACCTGTGCAACCACCTTCTGACAGGAGACAGTTATAGGCTGTAAGACCACCAGTTAAATATATTTAATGGCACTATAAATATCTTTCAAGCAAGAGAACAACTGATATGTAGGCAGTAGAGAGGCAAAGTAAAAGCATGTTTTAAGGATATTTGAGATTTTTTATATGTGTACTTTTCTTTTTCACATAATGATGTTCCTCACAGATCTTTCTCTAACTGCATTTTAAAGAAATTTACCAGGGTTTTATCTCTGTTCGCCTTTGTGTTGCATATTTTACATGCCACCGCCTCTCAACACCTGCTTAACAGTGTGGTGACAGGCTGCAGGTGTCAGGGCTTCAGCCTTCAGACCCTTGCTGAACTCCTGAATGCAAGGGAGGGGTTAATTTAAAAACAGCAAACGGGCACATCCAAAAATACAGCCAACAAGAAATCTGTGGAAGTTGTTGCTGAGTAAATTTTTTCAGGAACCTCTCTTCCTCGCCTTCCTCATGGCATTTGGTACACTGATAGCTCATTTCCAGTAACAGCAGATGCAGGGACTGTTGCACATGACTGGGTCGCTCATGCGTAGCCTCCCAGCCTGCCTAATTCCCCATGTTTATCCCTTCTGCCAGCCTAGAAAACTTTTTTTTCATTAACACAATTTTTTTTTTTAGTTTGGTTTTTTTTGTTTGGGTTGTTGGTTTTTTTTTTAATTCAGAAAGCTCTGCATGCTTTCATTCATCTGAGGACTTGCGTCAATCCTTTATCTGTGCTCAGGCTCAGCCCTGCTCTGGGGATACAGCTCTGTATGCCCAGCTCTGCTCCTGCGCATATAGATTGGTCCAATCCATAAAAGTTTCATTCAACTGAAAGTCCTTTAAAATAACAAGCTCCCAAATATTGAGGCTGGCTACTCTTTTCTAGAGATGTAAAGTTGAGAAGTTGCCAGAGACTTTAATTTCCCAAGATTTCAGAGGTATCTGGATTCTGGTTTCTTCAATGGGAAGATTTCTGACGTAGGTTGTACTTACATTTTGAAGTTGACATCATTACCTGTCTCAGCTAAAGCATCATCTCAATAAGTGCATCCTCTAGCCTTGCTGGTCAATGCCATTGACTTTGAAGACTCTTAGCATCTATCAGAGATTACAGACACCCCTCCTGAAGCTGGACTCCAACTTTTTCAGCTGTTGGTCCTCCACAGTGAGGAAGATGCCACTCCTCCACAAACACAGCATTTCTGTGTTTGCTTTCTTTCGCTTCTGAATATATACTCCGGTAATTCTCTTCTGACAGTACAAAGTTGATATTCATATTATATTTAAGAGAAGCAGCTAAAGGGTAATTTATTGTGTCTTAACTGATAGTCTTAACTGATTGATAACCTGTGTTTTATTGCATTGAAGAAGAAACGAGTTCACACTTACTGTAAGTTTTATTCAGTCAGGTCTATCAATAGAAGTGTTGAGTTCCATACTGCTGAATTTCCTAAGCTACACACTTCATGAAAAAAGGAATGAATCTGACCTCTGGCTATTATTTGCAATGCTCCTGTACTTGTAATTGAGCCAAAGTCTTGGACAATGTTATCTGTCTAACATAGTCTTTCATTTCCTAAAAGCTTTGCTACTGAGCCCACAATTTGTTACAGAGATGTTAAAGAAGCCCCTGGAGCAGAGCTCATCTGTCAACAGCTATTGCAGTTCTTTGAGACTCTATTGTGAGGAATTGTGCTGTTGTCTTTTGAGATCTCTTGACACAAGGTTTTAAATTGTTCAGCTAACATTATTAATTACTTTCCTAAGATCTGACTCACCGATATTGTACATCTGGTGCTGTCATTCACCCCTCCAAAACAGTGTAAAGATTATGAAATATTACTATTCTGACTGGTAACAAGCCAAGAGATTCATTATATTATTCATCCTGTTAAGAGGTAGTCCTCTCTATTAACAAAAGCAAAATTACATTAGCTAACATAAGAATCACTTGCCTTAAAATTCATCTGCTGACATTACGGATGGTAAATACCCACTTTGGTCCATGAGTTAAAGTGCTAGCTCACAATTCGGTGCAGGAAAGTTTAAACGGGAGGCAAGCTTTTCACGGAAGTGTATAGTGAAGGGGAATATTTTTCTATACCAAAGTTGATTGCAGGTTTTGCAGAGCATTTTTGAACATCACCCACCTCCAAGAATCAAAACAAGTGTATGCCTACACTGCAGTCACTAACCTTGCTTCTCAAAGAGCAAATTGGAGATCTCCATGCTGCCTCATCTGCCCATATCCCAACAACCACCTAAGCTAGCTAATATGACTGACAAGTAGCACAACCCTGGCTGGCAAACTCCTCTGGTGAACTAAGCAGCACTGTTGAAGACCAACAAGACTAGTGGTATGAAAGCTTAATTTTTCCACAAAACAGTTTTTCTTTTTATTTTGGTGCTCTCTGGCTTTTAATGGCTCGTTTAAATTGTGCTGAGTAATTATAATGTTCTTTTAATCCAGGCCCAGATGTTCCCTTGCTTGAGTCCTGTGACACCCACTCACATATCGCAACCTCTTCATCCTGAGCCAGCTTCACTTCTTACCCTAATGCTCAGCAGTTGCTGTCAGCACTCTCATTCCCTGATACCAGTCTTGAGACCGCTTAGTGGGTCTAGATGACTATGTAGCAGATGTCATCCTTTATTAAAGGAGAGAGATGCGTGGAAAGACTTCCCTGTATTAGGAGAAAGGATGGCCAAATGTATACGCAAATCGTATGGAAGCACATTTCTTCCTTTCATAAAAAAACAGACAAATGATTGCAGTGACCTGAGAAACTGAATTTAATTAAGAAACATTTTCATGACCGTTCTTTGCTCTGATCCTCCTGTATTACAATCCTCCTTGGGAGTCTGCCTTCTTAACAGAGAACTGTGCGGGTATAAGCACTTTATATAAGCACTTTACGGAGGCATCCACTTTTAGCTTGCTATCTGGGCTGCTATAAAACAGCTTTCATGAAAGAGTCTTAATTGCAAGGAAAAATCAGAACAGCTTCTGCACTCCCTCTTCTCTTCTGTTAAAAAGGAAGAGTTTTTAATGATGGAAAGTAGACAGGTATGCCTAAGGGAAAATTCTTCAATTCCACAGTGTGCAGCCAGCCTTAGGGATGTATGAAACCAGCTGCAGCCATGAGAAACATGGGTAGGAGGGCCACTGTTGTCTAGGCTTGCACAAAGCATTACAGCCATTTTTGCATAAAGGTTTCTCTTCGCATTTCACTGACAGCTTATTTCTCAGTGGTCTGTTTTCTTCTAGGCAAATACTGGATAATCCACTGCTTCTCTAGTGTCACATGCAATCATCTCTGGAATTTGAAATTATTATGTTACTTACCATAATTGCCCATCCCTTTGCTAATGACTACCGTTACGCATGGACAAAAAGCCTTTCATGTACTTACACAATCTGCTAGACACAGGGAGCTATTAGGCAGGATTCAAAGTCCAATTGATTCTAATTCCACACACCAGTAATTTCTGCAGCACCTGCCCTCCAATGGTCTTGCTGAGCCTCCCTGTATACCGATGAAAGGCATGTGAACTCGCTGAACAGAATAGCAGATAGTGTCTTACCCCCCATATAGTACTCCCTGCCTAAGGAGAGCACCTTCTCTGAAGAACACCATAACCATCCTGACCATTGCTTTTTCCACCACACTGACAGCCCCCAGAGCTACCAGGAAATTATGAAAGAGCAGTTAGAGCTGAGGAGAGAGTTCTCCCAGTAATGAGAGAAAAAGACTTGGTTCACATAATTTCAAGTGAGAAGTGATGTATCCAAAAATAGATGCTTTACCAAAATGTGAATCAGATGTTGAAAATTTTGAGAACTCACCAGTCCCTACAGACAGAACTGTTTCGGTTCCCAACTGCTTTGATTGCAACTGCTAGCAGTGCTCATAAGACTGTATATAACCTTCCTAAAAACACTTCTACAACATAGTCTTCTACAACAGCATTAAACTTTACACCCTATGTCATTTTGATTAGTCTTGGCTACTGCTGGTTTTACCTGTTATGAGGGGGACACCTCTACTTTGCTTACAGCTAGGCATGTCAGCTAGACTGATGAAGGAATGGCAGTATGCTTAGACAAGCCACATCAGGATATAGTCTAGGTATAACTTATCATGAGCATGAAAGTAAACATAACTCAGAGGAAGGTCTTCAGGGCCAAAGTCTATATATACTGTGTAGGATGAACAAGCAATTCTCAGGCTGGGTCCATGTGCTCTCCTCAACTATGTTCTCTCCCTATGCTAGAAAGAGACACAGTTGTGACCCCTTTCCCTTGGACCTCAGAGTCCCGGGCAGAAGGGAGCCAGAACATACCCCATCAAGCTACTTCTGTTGGCATTATACACCTGTGTTGCAAATATAACTGTGAAATGCCTGGGTCTTTTCCTGGGAGCTGCCACATCTCTCCAGCTTCTCATCTGAAGTCATCTGAAGTCAGAAAACCTCTGCAGCTCTCAGTGTTCAGCCTTTGCCTTATGGCTGATCAATCTTTAGCCTTTGCGGAAGGTACAATCCACCAGAACTGTGGCAGAGTCCATTGAAACACAAGCATGTGTCTCTTCAGAGAGGAAAAGATGTAAGTCCAGATGCTGGTTTTCTTGTGGGTGTACTACATTATTGTACGGCAAATGTCAGCTATGACAAATGACAGGATTTTCACTTACCTACTAAGTCAGGAGAGAGGTGTGGTAGGGCAGGAGAGAGATGTAGGATAATGACATATTTTATGATGGTCAGACTTCTGGTTATATGATTAAGAAGGGCTGAGGCATGATACTCTCCAGTATTTCCATCATCAGCATTCTGCCTGCCAGGACTAGTTCCTACTGCATTGTGAAAGCCCAGTACAGGCATGTGGACCATACGCATCTTCCTTTCTTCATTTCGTAGCATAATACTGATGTAAGCTGCAAATTTGTAATAATAAATAAAGCAGAAAACCTATAAAAATATGCCATGGAATAGCTCTCTTAGTGAGCCTGTAAAATAAAGGTGGTCAATAAAGTGTAACGCTGCAACAGCTCTTTACCCATGCATTTAAAAGCCACCTCCTGAGCACACCCTGAGAGGAGAAACCCAGTCTCTGGGCTGCTTCTGATTCTCATTTTGGGGTTATTATTCCAAGTGCAATTCCCAGCAATGAGGTAACAGAGATATTGTTGTTTCTCTGTGGGAGGCCTCACAAGTAATTGTTTTGGAATATGTGAAACTATTCTCTTGCAAATCAAACATACTTGCAGTGTTGTTTTTGTATTTAAGATGAGTGTTAAATGACCCCAGTCAAAAGACCAGAAACATCTTAAACCAGATTCAAAGATCTCCCATTTCCTTGGCCCCTCCTCTTCTCCCAGTTATACCAGTACAGAATTGGTACTATTCCTTTAAAGGAAGTATACCACTGCTCTTAGAACTCCAGCTTTTCACAGCTGTCTCTACTGGATGAAGCATTTTCACAGCGAACAAGAAAATTCTCCTTGAGCTCCCAGTTTAACATTTCAAAGGCACCATGGTCTGGCAAATCTGAGTGGGTTGCCTGAATTTTTTAAAACATACCTTTTAAACCTATCCTAGCAAGTTAACCAGTGGAAATTCCTAGCCACCAGAACCTGATTGTCTGTCAGTGTAATTGTTAATATACAGTTTTGATGCTCGCAACACGTACCTGGGCCATGGGCCTTAGCTGTGCCAAGCTGGGACTCTGCTCCTTCTCCAGGCTCCTGTTGCCTCCAGAGACAATCACTTCATCCAGTGGACAATTTGGAGCAGGACCCTCAGCCCCTCTGACTTACCCGCTCTCCACCGATGATCAGAGACAACGAGGACATTATCCTCCTTTGGCTATGGTAAGCCTCTCCAAACACTCTGCTGAGAATTGTTTTTGATGATCCACTGTGTGCTGGATGTCACTCAATATTGACTTCCAAAGTCACCTTGCTTTCTGAGTATGTTTTGCTAATCCTTTCGGAAAGGTCTGAAACAGGTTCTCACATGACAGCTAGAGTTCTAAAGTTGGCTTCTAACAGAGTTCATTTCCCTAAACACACTTTGGTACACCCCTTCTTTGTCACTATTTTATGACCAAAGATATAAATAAAATTAAGAAAACTATGTTGTAGTGAAAGAAACACTTCCACCCCCCCTCCCCAGTTCTCCATGGTGGCTGAGATGTAAGATGTTCAGTCCTGCGGTGTCTGATTTACAGATTCCATTCATCTTTTTTAAAGGTCTTATTTAGATAAAGTATAGCAATAAGACTCATCCATTTAAAAAAAAAAAAGGTAAAGTTAACTTTTTATCACATTCTCACACTGCCTTTTCCATTTAATGGCAAATAGTGGTGAAAGGAATCTATATCCATATCAGACTTGTGATTGCAGGCATCTTCCAGAGCATTGAACCCTTTTCAGCCTGACAAGTGTCTCACTTCTCTGTCAGAGGTGTGCTGGAAGGATGGAGAAAGCAAAGCGATGCTTACACAAGGATGCCACCCGCAGCATCGCTCTACTTCGGTCACACTGATTCAAACATCTACAATCAAATTTCTCTCAAAGGGCAACTACCTCAGAGAAGAAGCCTTACAAACAGAATGCCATGCTATATATATAGGTATATATACGTATGTGCCTGTGCACGCGTATGCATGTTTCTGTAGGGATGTCATGCCTCTGGCTAACAGCTGGCAGGTAGTGGCTCTCAGAGCCTGGATCCTCCTCCCAGGAGAGAGAAAGCCACCAGCTTTCAATGCAGGGCTGACTTGCACCAAAGATTGTCCTTGAAAGAGATTAGGAAGCATAAGCATAGTTAACTTGATCATAAGCAGGTCATTGAACAATGTTATAATTAAGCAGGTATTACAGAAATGTTTTTCCTTTAGTTAAAATTCTGGTCCCAGAGGAACAACTGAAATTGCATGAATTCATTTTTTATGTGTAATGTTTGACTGTGGGAGAGTACTGAAAAGAAAATCAGTTCTGCTTCAGACCCACAAGCACTTTTACACTTTCCTATTATAAATTATTATGACTCAGACACATTGTTTTAAAGAAACTTGCTTTCCTGGAACTGTCTGGAAGTTTAGAAAATCAAGCATAAACCAAAAAAAATCAAAATGATCATTAGGTTCACCAATCAAGCTAAGTAAGAAAAGAAGCTTTTGAAATCCTTCAAGTCAGGTTTACAGAATTAAGGCAATACTCAGAGACATGAATGACAGTTCTCCCTTTTATTCCTAAAACCTGATTTTGCAAATTTTAAATTTTTATGCAATTAACTATGCTCACAGAGGTTGTTTTGGGGGAATCCTGATTAAATTATTAGTAAGGCATTTACACCTCTAACACGCAGCATATAGTAACTAAGCTAAAATACTTGCTTATTAATTGGGTTATAAGGAGAGCGCATGTTTAGACTATTAATAGTACTTGGCTTTATATCATTATTTTCCTTGAGGAATAATCAAAGCCATTTGGAAATAAGTGTGATAGAAGCCTTGCCGTACTCCTGTAGTCATTATCCCCACGTCACTGCTGAAGACACCATGTTGTGCTCCGTACGCCAGCACAGAGGGATAATGGGACCTTACAACAGCAGCAGAGAAACTTATCATCAGGCTGGAAATGGGATCAGGGTAACCAGACTCCTTGGCATGCGTGTTAGGTGCAGGGGTTGAATCTGAGTCTTCCCTCCCCACCTAACATGAGCAGAAATAAAATGAACATGGCACGGAGCTTTAACAATATGTCCTGTACTAATGTACTGGTCTCTCAAATGGCAATACTCACCTTCTTTTAGATCTTCAAAGCTGGTCTGGCTTTTCCTTCTCTCCCCAGCTGGAAACAAATGGCAAAGCTCAGGCGTTGCAATGTGGTGGCAGCAAGAGCGCACCAGGCGCAGAGTCAGTGCATTACTGAGGATGGTTTGGCTGCCTGGTGGCCTGCAAGGAGTATGCGCAGAAACCTACCGGCAATTTAAGCAATGTGGCCTGCTACTAGCACGTTCTTCCTACCAGCAGGAGCATATAGCAGGTTTCCACAGTCACCCATCCAGTTCAGCCCCTGGCGTAATGGATGAGATGCAACCTGAAATCAATAACATTTAATAGGAGAAAGTGTAAAAGTGAAATTCTGAGGTTAAGCTTCAACTTTTCCTCTACAGGTACAAGTATAAGGACTTCAGACAAGTAGAGATGGACATTTAGCATTATTTCATCTACCATCTCTGGACTTCTTAGCATAAGTTTGCATTTCCAATAAGAAGAGTGAAGATCAACTTTATGCAGCAAGAAAATTTCATCTGGAAAAGAAGGGCTGTTTTATACTGTGAGAGAGAAGAGGTGTGCAACTGTACACATTCATTTTAGAGCAGAGAATATGGTGAAGGAAAACAAGAGGGAAAGCTAAAGCATGCACATGGTTATCAGTATGAAATCTTCTCATTTACTTCCCACTGTGTAATTTATTCATCTCATGGCATAAGGGTACATTGAGAGAAACAAGAAAAAATGTGTTTTATCAGAGTTCAATCAGTGTTGTGGAAAAAGGGGAAAAAGAAAAAGCCATCTTCATCCTTTTAGCAGTCCTTCTTAATTGTGAACACAGACCAACAGTTTTATAAGCCTGCTCACTGCAACTTCTCAAAAATAATTAGTATGGACGATGTCCACAATGATCAGTTTTAAAAAGGCCAGAGGAACTGAGATGCCAGTGTCAATCCCAGCTTCCTACCAGGCAGCATCTGAATAGCGCAGGCAACCAAACCAGCCCCATCACTGGGCAGGCTACAGCTGCCTCTTCGTCACGCAGCTGATGGGCAGCTGTGTCCTCCACATCCCCCTCCCAGTTCGCACCCTGCAGCTGGTGCTGTGGCCAAACAGCACGAAGCCCCTGCAAGGTATCTGCCTGCACCACTGCTGCCAATGCTGGTTTCTGTTCAGCTCCTTTCAAGCAGAGCTCAGTGGCTGCTTGAAGTTTAAATGCTTCCTTTAGTCTGGCTCCAATCTGCCAGGGGACTGAGAGAGGTTCACAGTACCTCATGAGACCTTTGGAGTTGCCTACATCTCTCTCCCCAGTACCACACTTCTGACAAGTCTACTGCAGGCTAATGAAGCACCTGACCTGCAGTTCTTTCTCACTCTTACAAAGACATCAGGTTTTTCTCAGCATGGCAGGTAAGGGACACCAGCTCAAGCATATGAGAAGTTTGGATACCAAAGTATTTGCAGAAATTTTTTAACTCTGCATATTGATGACAAAGCTAGATCTGCTGTACAAATCACAACAGCCCTATGGCTTCTGCTGGTGGGCTTTAGGATGGCCAGCATCCAGATAAAGTCTGAACAATGTTGGGGAAACAGGTATGTGATAAGGACAGTCTCTCTTTGTTGACTATCATATGGGATTTGGGGTATTCAGTTACTCTATTTCCCCTTTCTGCCTCCAGTGCAATGAAAAGAAACTTCAGGGCAGCAGAATATGTCCAAATAATTTGATTCCTCCATTTTTTATGCCTGGGAAAAGTTTTTAATACCTTACTGCATAAGGATAATGCTATTTTCAACCAAAAGTGCATTGCTGCTGACAATGGCAAACCATTGAGTAATGAACCCCTGGTTTTATCCGATTCGCCTCTGTAATCTCCCAGATAAGAGCAAGCAAAGCATTTTACTTGTAGACCCTTCATATCCCTCCTTGGAAATTAAAAGATGCAAAAATCCACCATGGGATACTGTGAAGTTTAAGGGAGAAATAATGAGCACTTGTTAGTGAGAAAGGAAGAAAACTCCAAGGAACCTGAGGACAGAACTGTAAGGAAAGTTAGCAATGGCTGAATGGCTCTGGAGAGTAAGATATTAGCCGGCGCCAGTGAATAGATCATTATGCATATGGCCTTAAGGGACTCCACCCAGAGGAGATAGCAGAGAAAATTTCTGCAAGACAGGAGGGAGACATAAAGTTTCTGATCCCTTTCTTTCAGACTCAGGAGGAAAGAGGAACAACGAGCCCTAAGAATGGCTTCTGACTGAAGAAGAGCACTAGCCCATCTGGCCTGCAGGAATGCTGGGGAGGAGGTCAGATTTTTCAACTGAACTTTATTTCAAGGAAAGAATTTACTTTGAAGAGCCACACAAATTTGGCATCCCTTCATTTTTATTGTTACAAGTTATTTGCAGCGGAAATAAAGAACAATGAAAGAGAGGATATAGACAGTTTTTGAAGAAATTTGGTATTATTTATAGCTGAGGAATGAACACCAACATGTTTTACTTTTCCCACTTGCAGATGTCATTTGGTGCCCTGCGTTAAATGTCCATGTTGACCACTGCAGCCCACCTGTGGCTCTGGGCTGCTGGGAAGTGTGGTGTGGTATTTTCCAAGAGGTTAGGGGGATCACATAGACCTGGGCAGCAAGTGCTCCGGGCAGAGGTGAGCACTGTCAGCCCACCCCACATTGCCCAGCACTGAGCTACTAATGAGACTGGAGGAGCAGAAAAAACAGAGGGAGTGGGTATAAGGGAGGCTGAGGGAGAGTCTGGGAAAAAGACATTGGGAGATGAGGGGAAAAATGGAGAGCTGAAGAATATCAGCTCCTGTGTGTGGTGGGTTGACCCTGCCTGGGGGCCAGGTGCCCACCAGAGCTGCTCTGTCACTCCCCTCGTTCACCAGACAAGGGAGAAAAAGTGTAATGAGAAGATTTGTGGGACGAGATAAGGACAGGGAGAGATCACTCACTTATTATCATAACGAGCAAAACAGACTGAACTTAGAGAGAGGAAATTAATCTAATTTATTCCCAAACAGAACAGAGTAGG